>JALLOY010000019.1:0-21367 GCA_036939835.1 Thalassiosira delicatula
GCGCACCCCCCTCCTCGGGAGGCCCACTAGGGCAGGATTCATTAGCATAGATAATTTCTCCGAGTTTGCGCTCGTGAGCCCCCGTGATGGACTTCATGGCCAATGTTGCTACGGTTGGGTACGGGACATGCGACATTACCCAGAATCAGATACTGGTTCCGCATGGGCGAGCAGGCCTGCTTGAGCAAAGTCGACATATTATTTGCGACACATGGACTCCCACCCATTCACTCTACCCCAGCAATATTCCTTACCAATTGTACCATCTGTGTCAGTTGACCCTACCCTCCTCCGGCTTCGAATCCCACCTGGGGAGAGTGAAGAGTTTTGACACTCGTTGGGTTCGAACTAGCAGCCTCAGGCTGATGTCCTCCACGGTAGAACATTTAGGCACCGGGGCAATACAAAGTTCAATTAAGGTAGTGTGTGTGGGTGTGTAACTTGGCCTCCGGCTCCTGATAGTCTTACCTATACTCAGGTCTATCAAGACCGGACAGGGCTTTGTCAGGAGCCTAGGCTCTTGCTGCTGATAAGATTAAATTGCTACAATAGGCTGCAAAAATTACGCCCCACCGACAACCCCACACTTTTGTAAAGGCCGCGTAGCAAACCCACCAGGTTCCCAACCCCCAAAGCCACCATACCCTGCGACCAGCCGTTTGCAGCTACCCAGCCCCGTCTTTGCCTTTGACCAAGTGTCCGTTGGTATCCGCCAGGTCCCTTGCCACATCGAGGTCCATTGGTTGAAGTGAGAAAAATGAGCAAAGACGTCCATTGATGGCAAAGAGAGTTGACCAAATGGTCAAAAATACAATTGTGTAGTTTTTACTAACAAACTGTTGGTGTTGTCCCAGAAATGGTGGGGCTAAAAGCAATAAAAGGACTACCCTCACTCAACTATTGATACAGTGTTACAGGTTAAGAACTTACTCCAGAACAAAAAAACGAGTGGGAATAATGCAGATCAGTGGCCTTATTTGAAGGCACAAAACTTGTATCCAACAAAATCACCTGATCTATGCTTCTCTCTAGTGCTTCACAACTGGGGTAGATTTGTGAAAATTGGCCAAAATCATAGTCATAATCCCAGAAATGGTTACAGATAGGTACACATTAATAAATACAAGGCAATACCAATTCAATAGGATGCTTGCATCTTGGAGGGCCAGTAAAAATATATATTAATATTGAATACTTATGTACATGATGCCCGGATTATATTGAATTCTGCCACTAAGATAAAACAGGCAATCCTATTGAAAATCAGTGAGAGCAGGCCACCAATTTAACCAATACAATAAATCATTCTGGAACAATCTATTGGCAATCATCACACCTAAACATTACTGTGAGTGTGGGCCCATGTACTGTATGCTATGCTGTCACCAAATTGTAAAAAAGCGGAAGAATAATTGGCGCTTCTGATGACACGGACACACAGATAGATGGGCAGCCACAAACTTCTTGGATTTTTTAGAGTACATAGAGTCAATGTCACTATTTGAATCATCTTTAGTTTTGATGTCGCGCCAGTGCTCAACAATACTTCAACCCCAATCCTTACTCTATTGGGTGTAAGCAGGATTAGGTATCATATACATCATCTGCGCACTCAAATGGAATTGTGCTCATTTGAAGCCCCCTTACCAACAGCATCAGACCATCTTCCACTGTGTGTTCTCACCTGGAATAAATTGGATAAGGTCCATGTGTCAGTCATCTTGATGCATAGAAGTAGAAGAATATCAATGCACCTGTTAATCTAATTCTAGTTATTTGTAAATTTATTGAAACACTATGTGCATGAAACAATGAATCATAAATGCTTTAATTTATTGAACTATTCCTGTAGCCCTGAAATGCCACCACCAATCTCAACGCCCATCCACAAGTTTCTCCATTTTTATTTTTGGTGATACCACCAACCTTTAGTGGCCAAATATATACCTACAAAGTGATCTTTGCCAGTGACAGCCTCTCCGAGTGCTATTTGCATTGGCGGCCCATGACGGGCGGTGGAAGGTTGACCACGATCCTCCCATTCCCATGGCTATGTTAGATCAGCAGCGGTCTCCTTGGCACAACTTTGTGTCAACAATGGCACCCCCATTGTTGGTGCAATGGAGAGCAGCGACAGACTGACCGCAACCTCCTTGAAGTAGCTTGGCGGTGGAACCCTTGCCCCAACTAAATGCCCTCACCCTGGTGGAGGGGGTGCAGTGGTCCTTGGCCACAACCTCATCACGGAGACAACAGCTTTGCAAAAGTGTACTTGGTGCGAGTCTGCATTGGTTGTTTGGCCACAACCTCCTCAGGGTAAAGACAGGACAGTAAGGGGAGTCCCCGGGAGAACCACTTAGTCTGTGATTGGCAACAATGTGAAGATGTGGGCTTGTACAAGGCAGTGGGGGGAAGGAAAGGTAACGGGCAGAAAATGAGGGCAACAAGTAAGCGGAACGTTGACAGCCCAATCGCAAGGCTGGGTGATGCGCGGCAAGCAAGCTGGGTGTTGACACCCCAAGCGCAATTGAGAGCGCCAGGGGGCAGACAAGCAGAACGTTGATATCCTGAGTACAAGACAGGGCACTGGATAGCAAGTGAATTGGATGCCGATGTCCCAACTGCAAGGCAGATTGACAGGTGTCAAACAAGTAGGATGCAGATGGCCTGAGCTCAAGCACAGACACTGAGTAGCAAGCAGGTGGGACATCAACATCCCAAGCGCAGGTAAAGGCACTGGGGTGGGCAAGTAGGACGCCAATGGCACAAGTACAAGCAATACTATTAGGCGGCAATCAAGGAGGACGTTAACATCCCAAGCGCAAGACAGGACGTCGGGTGGTAAACAAGCAGGGCAATGACGATCCAACAGTAGGGGGGTTATTGAGAACCCCTATAAAAAATATTTAAAAATGTGGTCACTAGACCTAAAATCACTGAACTAACACATTCCATCAAGGCGCGATAAATATTCCAACCACATTATGTCCATTTGGCCAAAACGGCAAAATATCACTTGTATACCCCATAGATACAGTAGCTATGTTGGAAGTAGTACTATTTCTACATAGAATAGTCATGTTTCAGTACTTTTTTCATTAAACTTCAATTTGTTTTACATTTACAATCAAATATCTAGATATTGTTCAGTTAAATACTTTCTCCAGTCTCCTGATCTGGTCTTCTTATGATTCTAATGGCAATGTGTCAACTTATGAACGCTCACACACATGTCATTGGCAGCAAGAGTGCTCTCATTCCATTTGATCCTATAGGTCTTCATCTTCCTGTTTGCTGCTTCTCCACCTTCACATGGTACCAATCTATTTTTTAATACCATATGTACCTGGCTGCTCAAAGCTTATCTCTATATCTAGACCTTTTATCTTGGCATCGTCCAGCAGCAAGTTGGGATATTTCTCTTACCACAAGTTTGGCATACCATCCTCCTCCAGGTGTCTCAACTCCTCTTGGGTGTCAGCATTAAACTGATGTAGTTCATCTTCTATTTGCTTCCCCTTCTCTAGCACCAGATCAGATATTGTCCCTTCCTTTTACACATTAGGCAGTTGAGGAGTATATTTGTTGGTGCTTCATTTATTCTCAAGTGGTAGCACAGTATTAATCAAATGATTTAACAATTCATAATACGTATATTTTCCGTGACTCTTTTCTGACCACAGATGATATGCATTGTCAATACCAAAGCCCAAGTATCTCATTAGTTTTGTTCCTATGTTTGTTGGCAGCACATTTGGTTTGTCAGAACTCTTCAAGATTCAAGTAAAATCATACTGCACCTGAAACTTACCTTGACTGCTTCTAGTCTAGCATTTTCTCTTTGCAACTAAGAATAATTAAGTTTAGCTGTTGCTTTAGTTTTCCAGCATCTCTCTGAATAATACTGAGCCAACAAAGCAATATCATCAATATGATCTTCTTCTGACTTTTCTAATGCTGCATTTATTTCATCTTCCTTCTCTGTTTCGTTTCATCTTCCTCCTTTGTGCATTTTGTTTCTAACTGTGTTTTCATTGCTGCCTTAAATGCATCACAGTAATCCTTCTTCCAATACTTTGTACTCAATATCAGAGTGTGCTGCAATTCCATTAAGTACAAATGAAACTCACCAACGCCCCTAGTCTCTTTCTCCTTTTTCTCTCCTTCTGCCAATCATTAATCAATCTCCCTGCCAAAGTCATTGTTAGTTTCAGTCTGAGCGCATGCTGCCATGTGTTGCAAATTGATTGTCTCAAATGTTGGCAGACCAGCAGTGCTCGCACCATGACCTTTCTCTGACGCACAGTTTGATGCTGCAATACATAGTCCTGTGTCTTTCTCTTTGTCACTCATCATTCTCATACGTCTATCTCCTTTTACTTCTGATAAATATTTATGTGTTGCTTTCTTTTCATCCCTAAACTTGCACCTAAAAATATGTGTGGCTTTGGATGGTAGCTCAATACTAGCTGGAAATATCTGGACAATATCCAAGTCAGTGGGATAGAATAACTCACACAAATTGTCCCAAGGCATTACTTTGCCAATTTCTCTCCTTAAATTAACAAGACACCCTTCCTTTTCTTCAAATATATAATCAAAATATTCTTATAATGAGGTATCTTCAGCTTTAAGCTATCAAAAACCTCTATCATGAATCCTCCTCTAATAACTTCTCTCCATCTGCCACGATTAAAAAACTTTGTCCAACAGATCTACCACTGTTCCCAGTCTGCTGAACTAAAACCATATGCTAAATAGAGGCAGATAGCTGCTCAGTGTAAACCGGCAAGCATTCAGCCAAAGGTATCTTAGCAATGCTTTTAACAAAAGATGTACCAACGACACAGCCGTTGGCTGAGTAATAACATCTCACACATAGAAGCATGATAATCATGCCATAATCTAGTAATGATCTGGTTATCAACATCCATGAATGTGCTATGCTCAGCAGTCATTACTAGCACCCAAATCTGAGTGCTACAAGCAGCAAATGTAGCAGTGTCTTCAACAACTGAGGCACAAATCAGAGATGCGGCACGAGCACAGCTCACTACAATGTCGCTTGACAAATTGTTGGACAACCTACCAACGACACTGTAAATCATCTCAAAAAATAGATCACAAAAATAGCGGTTGCGGTGAAAACAACAAAGTGGGAAGGACAACACGGGTGTAGAGCACTCGTTGTTGATGAAATAATATATTGCACCATCACAGGTAATGTAACCTTGGTAGTCAATTGACACACGGCACCACCACTCCTCTCAACAATACTGGCAAACAACACGACTAAAGTCAACAGGGCAAGGATCACAGCAACAGAGCGCACCGACTGCGTTGACTTGGTGATTGCCGATAGAATCCTGTATGAGGCTGTTGATCACATCTACGTCAAGGAGATTGAAGATGAATACATTGGATATGCAAACAAAATGATAAAAACAATAATGAAACACATTTAAGACAAGTGGTGCATCGTCACAACAATGGAAGAGAAGGATTTGGCGGAAGCATTCAAGGTGAATTGAGACTACAGCACTCACATCACCGGTATTTCAAACAAACTAGACAGAAAGCAAAAACTTTGTTGCAACATTGGCGTCCCAGCAACGGACAAAGCCAAAGTGCAAACATACATCAAAACATGTACGCCAGCAGGAGATTCAACCAGAAGGAGATGCAAAAACGGGAGGGGAAACCTTCTGTGGACAAAACATGGGCAAATGACAAGGCGTACTTCATCCCCATCTACAACTTGCATGAGCGCTTCAACAAGGAGCAGAGTGCATGGACGGGAGGATATGAGAGCGCCAACAGCACCGCAGGAACATAAACTCAACCCACATATTGCAGCAGCAAGGAAAGCACCGGGAGCCCCAAGTCAAAGATCCCTACAACAAACATCACAACAGGCAGCATGTCACAAGTCAATCAACAAACGATGATTGAATACACCAACAACCTTGAGAGAGAACTCAACAAGGCCAAGGATTACACCCCATCAATGACAACGGCACAAGATAAGTTACTTGTCCAACTACAAGAACACCAGAAGGCAATGATGAAACAGCAGGAACAATCCATGCAGACTATGATGAACCTGCAGATCGGAAAACATCGACCAACATCACAACAGGCAGCATGTCACAAGCCGATCAACAAACAGTGATTGAATACACCAGAAGTCTTGAGGGAGCACTCAACAAGACCAAGGAGTACACTGTATTAATGACAAGGTCACAAGACAAGTCACTTACCCAATTACAAGAACAGCAGAAGGCAATGATGAAAAAGCAGGAGCAATTCATGCAGATGATGGTGAACCTGCAGATCAGAAATAATACAATTGCCCCTGAGAAGACCAACGGCAACCCAGGCAATTGACAACGTCCCAAAAGGAAGTGCAAGAACTGCAATAAGTAGGGTATCCATAAAGATGACAATTGCTGAAGCTTGGCAAAGAACAAGCAAAAGGGGCCAAGGGGCTATAAGGAATATGACACACAGGGGCCCGAGAATAAAATGAATGTTAATAAGACGTTAGTAACAAATGATAAATCAATCAGACAAACCGACCACTTTATTGACATTATAAATTATTGGGCCCCACTGACCAACCTAGTTGGCGGTACTGACACACAAACGGAAAGCACGGGAAGAACAAAACAAGTCAAGTTCAATCTTGGTCCAACACATCGCAACACTAATAGGTGGAAGTGGCAACGCCGTGAAACACAGCAGATTAGGAAGAAACGGTGTTCTCACGAGAACACAAAACAGGCATAATGATGACAAGACAAGGGTCTATTGTCAAAGGACGTAGTTTGGGGTATGCTTGATGGAACAAATGTATTGGCAGTCAGCAACATTGGCACAACATCCACGGCAGGAGCAGAAAATGATCAATTCAAAACCACCATGGAATTATTGGCCAATGTGTTTGCAATACCAACAGGAGACACAGCCATGGCAAACAGAGTTGCAAAACTACTCCTAGATGTTAGGAAACCAGCAGAAAAGGTGGCATAGTCCCTGGCCTGACCAACACACTCTTGAGTGGAAGTAAATTAGCAGATACACGGGGTACACAGCGGTGCACAACGCAAATGAAGTAAATTTTTACAACAAGAGAGCGGTGAAGATCAAGGAATCCAGTCCTGTGTGGATACAGATGCCTGGAAACAAAATTTTGGCAAGTCCCATTAAAACCAATCATCAAGAATGAAGACACATTACTGCTTGACTCCTCGTGTGGAACTAAAGCAAGAAACCCAACCTGCAAATAACCTGATGAAATGATTGGAAATATTTACAAACTCCCAAGCATCAAACAATCGACTTGATATCTGCACGCGGTAGAAGGGTTCTCAACGAAGAACACGTGGCTGAAAGTAATTAACAAAGGGAATTACAACATGTGGTCTCTTGCCAACATAACAAACGTACACAAATATTTCCCGGGATTGGAGGAGACATAGCACGAGCACACAAGGTGACAGAGACAAGACATTTGATCAACAAAAGTGATGCCCGTCATCAACGACAAGGATGGCCCAACACCAAGCTCCAAGAGGATTGAGATGTTTGAAGGTATACGACACTAATGTCATCCTATATTCGGATCAAACCAGAAAATTCCCACACCTGTCAAGCAGAGCCAATTGGTACCAGCTGATAACGTTTCATATGGACAGCAATTCAATCTGAACAGAGGCCATGGAAAATAGAACTGACGGTGAAATGATACTTGCGCGGGAACGAGCACTAAAAAGGATGAAGTTGTGCAGCATTGCACCAAAACACCGGTACTTGACAACAAGGCGTTGGCGGCTTTCGAGGAGGCTATCTGAAAGTTGCGCATGGACTACGAACTTGTATCACCAGATGACCATAGAAGAAATCCGACAGAAAAGGCCATCCAAATATGGAAATACCATTTCATAGCAGTACTGAGTGAGTGGGACAACAACACGTTTCCCCCTGCACCTGTGGTGTCAACTCTTTCCACACATTGAATTCCAACTCAACCTCCTCAGTCAGACAAATATCAACCCAAAGATTTCAATGTTGTATGCTTGTATGGACACCACGATTACAATGCAAAAATATTTGTAACCCTAGGAATGGAGGCACTGGCACACAATAAACCGCACAAACAACAAACGTTTGCCCAACACTGCAGCAAACGCTGGGTCCTTGGTTCATCAAGGGAGCATTATCAATGCTGGAAAATTTGGACAAAGGGCACATGTGCAACAAGAACAATAATTCTTACCGTCAAGGTTCTCCTGAATATCATGGTATCAATATCAGGTACAAAGTTCATGACCATGGATATAAAAAATTCTACCTGAACACACCAATGGAACGACCAGACGTCACGAGGCTAAAAATAACCAATATTCTGGATGGCATCATCAGGCAGTATGGCCTGGACACATTGGCAACTAAGGACGGGTGTGTCTATGTCAGAGTACAAAAAGAAATGCACGGCCTCCCACAGGTGGGTATCATAGCATAATAGCTCCTTGTAGATTGACTCAACAGGGCCGACTATTACCAATGTCAAACACACCAGGCTTTTGGACGCACAAGTGGCGCCCAATATCATTCATACTAACGGTCGGCAATTTTGGAGTAAAGTACGTAGGTCAAGAACATATAGACCATCTTCTCCAAACCATAAAGAAGGACTACGTCACGTAGTAGGAGTGGGAAGGTGAGCGTTGTATTGGCATGACCCTTGACTTGGAATTCAAACAATGTATGGCCCGTGTATCTATGCTAGGGTCCTGCAAGAAAGCATGTCAACGTTTCAGACACAAACTACCAAAGAAATGCCAGGATCAACCATACCCACATGTGGAGAAAATCTACGGGGCCAAGCAACAGTACGCCAAACTGGAAGACATGTCTCCACCAGTCAGCAAGGAGGGCAAGGCGTACGTCCAAGAGGTGGTGGGAGTGTTCCTATATTATGTCCGGGCAGCAGACTACACATTGCTCTACACACTTGGGTCATTGGCCAGCCAACAAGACAATTCAACATTAATGACAATGAAGCAAGTAAAACACTCCCTCAACTCTATGTCAACCAATCCGGACGACACCATCACATACCAAGTGAGTGATATGATACTGACCGCCCACAGCAATCATCATGCTTGTAAGAGACCAAGGCACAAAGCAGGGCAGGAGGACATTCCTTCTTCTCCAGAGACAAGGAGTACCAAGAGAACAATGGGACAGTACTCGCTGTATCATAAACCATCAAGGCAGTGATGTCATTGGTAGCCAAAGCAGAACTTGGTGCTTTATACATCAACACACACAAAGCGGTTCCACTGCAACTACTCCTGGAGGAAATGGGACATCCACAACCCCACTCCAATCCAGGTGGACAACACAACAGCCCTGGGCATGATGAAGCAAATAACACAACCAAAACAAATGAAAGCCATGAATATGAGATTCTATTGTCTAAGGTACATAAACAACCAGAAGCAATTTTGAACGTACTGGCAAGAGTTTAAACTCAACTTTGGGGATTGTGTCACAAAACACCACCCAACAATCCACCATAAATCAACTTGCCCAATATTTCTCACCTCAAAATCCCAACTTGCCCAGATAAAATCCAAAGCAAGTGGCATCATTTGCATACTGATGTCTGCTGTAAGGGTGTGCTAAATAGAGGCAGACAGCTGCTCAGTGTAAAACTAGCAGGCATCCAGCCAAATGTATCTCAGTGATACTTTTAGCAAAAGATGCATCAATGACACAACTGTTGGCTGAGCAATAACATCTTACACGAAATATGATAATCGTGCCATAATCTAGTAGTGATCTGATTGCCATCATCCATGAATGTGCTATGCTCAGCACCATACCCACCTAACTCTCCACAATTTCCAGCCAAGCACCAAAGCGGTATACATACCAAGATGTACAGAATAGAAAGTACTTGAAGAAGAGATATCATCTCTGCCAAGTAGAGCACTGCATATAAGTTCTTTTCAGGTATGCCGCGAGTGTGCCCATACTTACAGCAGCAGATAAGAAACTCCAGGTCGTAAGAAACATTCATCAAGGCGGCTAAAGCACCCTCTACTTCTATGCATTGGCGTGAGTTGCCACAAGCCCTAGATACAGCATACATGTATGCTCTGGAATACTTGTCACTCATCCCGTGCATGAACTCAGCACCCTTGCCTCTGGTGTGGTTAGCATTGCCACCAAAGTATTTTTTAAGTGCTTGTAATAGCAAGAGAACATCAGTGGTAATTTGAAGTGAGAAATTAATCTCCTCCAAATCCTTATCCGTCCATTCCTTCAGAGGCTCACCAAGCCTGGTGTTGACGGCTCCTAACAGAATATTCCTTAAGTATTGCCAGCAGTCTTATAAAAAAATGAAAGAATGTGTACCTGCGTCCCATACCGCAATCTGCTTGAGGCCCATTCCATCCTCTTTGGCTATTTGCTTGATTGACTCCATCAGGAGGCAACGGTATAATCTTGCAGCGTTGCATGTATCTATCATGACCCATCCACCCTTTGCAAGCTTGACAAGAGTCAGCTCATGTGCCATTGGGATCTGAGCCAGTAGGTTGAGACGGTGTGGAAATAGTTTGGCTGTCGGGTCCCGTCACCACTGAATTATGAGGCGGTTGGTCTGAAATGACCATAGGATGCCGTCTCGTTGCATTTCTGCTGTGTCATCTCTTGACAGAATACACACGTCCATGGTTAAATTCTTGAATCCACCCTCAATAGCTATGCAGATAATATTACTGTAGAATTCAATCTGCCAACAACTGGTACAATCAGCGTGCTGCTCAAGATACACTGGGACTCATGTTAATTCACAGGCGGCTAGGAGTTTGGTGAAATATATGACAAAGTCCCACGGCAAAACCGGATGAGTTCCACACTCAGTACCTCTTTAATTACATCATAGTGTGGCAATAATACTTTTGCTGCACTTGAAATGTTGGTAGAAATGCATGGTGGCGGCGTTCTGTGTGAGAGCATTTACATAACAAGTTATGTCACTGACTCGGTCCACTCAGCGCCACCTTTAGGTCTTGTCATTTTACCACGTGGACGTAGGCACATTGTTTCCATTCTTGCACTTGTTGATTATGTAAGGGCTTGCAGACGCTGGATAGTATAAAATATGTAACTCTTTGGGTATCAATAAATCAACAATAATACATGGGATAGGGACAATGTACCACAACCTCCCCAGTCTCTTCTATGCAGTCGCTACTGAGAGATTGTTCACAAGCTATAGCAAAGCTAGCTCTTTATTCCTTACATCCAACAGACGCCTAGTCTCTACAAGGCTATCACACTTGACTTCCAACTTGGCTCAAAGTGAATCAACCACACTCCTCTTTGGATCAACCTTCTCTTGTTGTTAGCGTTAGCTAGCTAAATGTAACACATTGCCTTGTTGCTTTGATACCCTCTTCATATTGTTGTGGCCAACGATGGCAACCTTGACTTGTCTTGCAAGAACTCTGATGTCTGCCTTCTTCTCTGACTCATGATGTCGGCTCCTTTCTCTGGTCACGCTGTGTTTGCTTTGCTAGAACTTCTGCATCACTCAATTTACTCTTGGGGGTATTGTAGTCTTGACCTTGTTGGCCAATGATGATTAGCACCTCTACTGTCACCACCTACTCTTCTGTCACCTTCTACTTCTCTGCATTGATCTTGGCATCAGATAGGCTGGACACTGCAGTGGTAGCATCAGGATCTCTCTATATAGCCACCATGTACCTCTTCTTGACAATAGCAAGGTGGTATGGTGCTAAGGATCGCTCAGCTCTGATGGCAACACTGAGCTCCTTTGCGGTTGCCGCCAGTTCTCTAGCCATTGACTCTGGCAGCTTTGTTTGAATATTGGATAGCTGGTCTTGAGCACGGTTGGCTGTCAACTGTGCGCCCCATAGCAGGGGGATATTAGTAGACAGGGCGTGTATGACCTTATCTTTATCAGCCATTATCTGAAGTGACGGCGGCAATACACAATGTTTGTTAGTGCGTGAAAGTGTGACAGCGGCAATACACGATATTAAGTAGTCTGTGAAAGAGAATAACGATGCTCATATTAATATCTGCAGCAAAATTAATAGACATGGTCCTTGCCATTGTCTTCGTGTCAGCCCCCTTTTTTCTGAGCTCATCTGCATGTAGCGAGGTGATAGCAGCTACATATATGGTTGGCATGCCCTTCTCTCAATCTCTCTAACTATTGACTGCGCTTGGTATTCATTAATTGTATGCTAGCATCTTGGTCATGATTGGTACGTCTCAGCTGATGGATTTCTAACTTCAACTCTATGATTGTGACCTTGTTCCTCTCCTGGTCCTGGATCTTGAAAGGATGACATGCCTTCCTCAGGAGCTATTGCCAGGAAAGTTCACTCAAGGAGTGGTCAGATGTGGGAGTAGTAGTGGGTTAGGCATTGTCATGATTACCGGATGATACAGACTTTTGGCTATGGCCCGTGGTAGTCCTTGTGAACTTTTGTTTCTTTCTTGGTGGCTCGGATATGTATTTGGTTGGTTTGTCAGCCACATTCTGAGTTGGCATGGTTGCAACATCTGATTTGAGCATGGAAGTAGAATTGAGTCTGCCATTTGGCTCATTCTCCGATCCTACCCCGACAGAAGAAATATGCAGGGTATCATTCCCAGTAGAATGATCTGTATCCTCATATATGTCTATTGTATTGGTGGTGCCGCTCTGTGGAGTAGTTGCAAGCAGAGGGAAGCACGGCAAGGTGAGTTGGTGCCAGTATTGATTCATTTTGGTTGCAAATAATAATCAAGCCAAATAGACTGTAAATAACAAAGCACATGATCATACTGTATTGAACCAGCTCTAGTTCTGGTGTAGGACCTTGCCATTTTGCTCTTATTTCGAGCCCTGTCGCTATTCCGGCCGCTCTGAATGACAAACACGTTTTCAGTATTCCACGACAGTTTTGGCCTTGATCGTCAATCCAACGAGCCACACTCACCTCCCTTGCAATTCTCAGCAATCTAGTATAGCAGGATCCATCACCATCACACCTCTCCCCCCGGTGCCATTTATCTTTGCCTGGGGTGCGGTGATGATGAATACAATAATGTTAAAAATAAAATGTTATAATTGTTTTGCATTATTAATGGGCAGCACTCACCCCCTTGTTGCCACATTGCACTCCACCGCTTGTACACCCACCAACACCTGCTTCTCTGCAATCAACATCCTCCCTTTTTTCTTGAGTTGTTAACAGATGGGAGAATAGGGGAGCTTCGTGAAATTGGGGGAAATAGGTCCAGATCACAGACACGGAGGGATCTCCCTTTTTTTCACCATCCAAATCAGCGCAAACTCAGCCACAGGATTGTCGCTGATGGGCAGTGATCAAGGGTGGTGGTCGACAATTTTGAGGAGGGAGTTATCTTCTAATCCGTATTTGATATCAATTGATGGTGCATTTATGTTGTGTATCGCAGCCGTTGTCCAAAATGGCCACTCATTTGCCATTGCTGATTCCTCCCCGCAGATATTGCAATTCTGCAATCACAGGGCCCTTCATTTATGCATAACTGAGGGTCTCGGGATCCCGGAATTGCGTGGACAGTGGTACTGTTTATGCTAAAAGCAATGACGGGGTTGATATTTGGACGGCAATTATGATATAATTGATGCATCCCAAGAAGAGGAGGTTGAGGCTGGTCTCTGTTGGAGCTGCTCAGTCTGACATTGACCGTCAGCATCCAGATACGTATGTACCCTTTTTTGAAATAAAAGGTGATCTTCTATGTAATAGATACCTGATATCTAAAGTTAGCAAACGTTTTGGTTAGGCCTTATCTCAATCTAGCCCCTAACACAAGAGATGAAGCAGTGCAGTGCTCTTGTTGTGGTCGTGATATGTGGCTTGGACCCAAACCTACGTATGAAGTGGATCGGAACAGGACAGTTGAAAATTTTAGGTTGTCGCGGGAGCTTACTGGAGTGCTCAATCTCCTTAGACAATCCCTGGCGCAATAATGACAAACGTAGGGGGAAAGTAAGGGAATATTAGTTGGGGTCAGAGAACTGTCCTCTAATACAGCTATCTTCCATCACCTTCCTAAACGGACCCTGGACCATTGATCATTGATTATTGTTGTGCAGGCTTTTGATGGCACTCCATTGTTGGCCACACAATCTTCTACAACCAACCCAACACTAGACCACTCTCTATGTTTCGGCCCTCTTGTTTTAACACACAACAAAAACAGTCAAACACAGAGTTTCTTAATAGCAAGCCTGGAGGATTAGATACTCTGTACAGCCTATCTCAATGGCCTCCAATTACAATCAGGGACTATGCAATGAAAACAGACAACACCATTATCAAGTACTCCTCCAGACACCACACCCTTCTATCCCTTGAAAATAATGTGTCAGACAACAAAACATCAACGAATGGATTTCATGGATTTATTAGACAGTATATATGGCAAGGGGCACCAACAGTTGACAATTCTTTTTGTTTGTCTTGGTACGTTCAAGGTGTCCAAATCCACCACAACTTTGTGGATACTCGTCAATTGACCAAACACCCTCCACTTTCCACTGGGTTCTTTGACTCAACAATGTATGGTATAAAAATTCAACAGTTGCATATACCATTGATCGATAAGACACTGGATTCAAAGGGCACATATCCAGATGGACACTGTACCATGGGGCACTAAGGAAGCCTGTGCTGCATCAAACCAAGGAAAACAGGACACATGAATCAACCTTCAGTCACAGAAGACCCCAAAGAACCAAGTGTGCAGCCCAAACACAAATATTATTACCACCAAAAGCACATCAGCCATCCATACTGGCCATTTTTCCATAAAATGTACAACTATCTAGTTGCAAATACAACAGTAACACTAGTTAATCCTACTAACAAATACCATTGCACAAAAAACAAATTTGCTGATGTGGCTGTTGCTGCTAGCATGAGCTCCGCTGACCGTTTCTTCCTTCCTCCTTTTTAATTCTGCTGAGAATTGAAATGCGTAAATGATGCAAGGCTAGCATGGTATTGATAGATAATCCTGACCCTGTTGCTGGTGATGCCATCATTTAAGCTGCCACGGTCTGTTGATTTGGTCATGATGCTGGCCCTAGTACTGGCTCTGATGGCACTGCCCTTATTGCTGGTGATCTTGTTGTAACAAGACACACAGCCCACTGATTAGGAGTAGTTTGTAAGGCAGAAATGGTTATATTCTTGCAAAAATAACCACATGTGCCTACTATACCCATATTAGGATACTAATGATGTACACAGTATCTAATTTGGATATAAATTTAGTCACTAGTGGTATGAAACAGAATCATGTATAATGGGACACATCTAAGGTGGTCCAACATACAGGAGCTGCCAAAGACAATGTGTCTGAAGTGGATGTAAACAACTGTGGGGACATGGACGGCAGATTCAATTTGAGACGGTTGTGGCAGTCGGACAACAGCGGGCAGCAGCAATGCCCACAACGATTCCCAGAAGCAACAATAGCAAAAGCAACAATTGCGAAGATGACTGAAACGAAATGTCCTTCTCTGATTTGACATTGTACTCCAGCACTGTCCATGACAATCGTGAGTTGGGTGAACAACGTGACAAAGAAAAGGAGGTTGAAGGCATCGTTCAGGAGCAACAGGTGGGTTGTGGGGGATACCACTGGGGGGGGGGCGTTGATAGGGAGGATAATTCAATGAGGAGGACTCCTTCTCTAGCCACGAGTAATGATTTGACGATGCAATACAAACGTAGTTCTAAATTAAATTTGAAACTCCAACTGCTTCATTTTATACTTGATCAGATAAAGAATGGGTCTCCTCCAAATCGCGGGTGTGCCATTGCTGCCAACAGCATTGGATTTTGTCACTGAAGAAGGATTGATCTTTGCTGCGGGGGAGGTTGCGTAGTGGTGCGGTGATGAATCGGCAAAAATATTAGATAAACGGCTACGATAAACGTTTCAATTTCAAAATGTGTACCTAGTTAATTTACCAAATAACTTGAGGATGGCTGATGTGCCATTAGCAATGAAGTGATGGATATATTCCTAATTTAGATGTTCTGTGAAAGGACAAACAGACACATCATCATACTTTAAGTGAATATGCCAAAAATATGGCATTCAATACGTTTCACAAAAAATTTGGTGCGCACACGCACTAGTACACCTCTTACTTATATCCAGTTCTGGGACACACTGTGCAAATGTTTTGGGTATGTGTCACCAGGATGTACCTAAATTCTGGTGGACATTGGAGGCAATGGTCGAAACAGCCTTATGGGTTGTGCACCTCACTATATATCATTTGCGGCCAAGCGCTCTTGCTCTTGTGTCGGCACCACGGGGGCTGCTCAGTGATTGAAAAATCTTCCTTACTTTATTTTACGGTAGATAGATGAGAGGATGACTAAAGAACTAGCTTGGCAAAGAAAGATGGGGATAATTTAAATACTAGGCAGGCAATGCCTTCTTCTTATACATGATAGGCAGGAAAATTGTGTAACTTCCAAGACAGCGCTCGTCGCTAATCGGGCCTCAGACACCAGATAATATTGGTATATAACCACGTAGGAATTCAAATACAAGGTTGTACTGAAAGTCAACGGGAGCAGCCAGCCAAGAGGATGGGCCTCGTTTTTTCAAGAGTTGGGTGAACAAGAAATGGGCAGGACTGCAACAAACAGGACGAGAATCTGAAAATACTAATTCAGATCGGAATCAATATTTCAGATGTTGTCATATGATCACGAGACAACTGTCTCATCACGAGACAATGGTCTCGTGATCGTGAGACAACTGTCTCATGATCGAGATTGGTTGTGAGACAATTTTCTAGTCATGGAACATTTGTCTCATAATCATGACTTGAAAGTTGTCTCACGACTGGAAATAAAGTTTCACGACCAGACAAGGACAACCAGGACAACCGAAAACGATAAAAATTATTGCCAAAGGAAGATCCCGGATCAATAAATATTCAGCAATAGGCCTTCATATATATGTATAGTAAAACAACGATTGCTCACTGAGGAAGATCCTGTATACCTACATAATTAGCAATTTATCTTTCAACTTAGTGTGCGCACCTGAAAATTTCAATCGGTTTTGCTTAATTATTAGCTACGGTATTTACGATTTACGATATCAATTCTTGTACAGTTTTTTGACTGTGACACGTCTATGCCAGGTTGAGCAATACATCCCAGCCGGGTGATCGTGAATCCATACAGAGGGACAACCCGTGTCAGTATGCACTGTATTCTTATATATAGTAGTAGTAGGACAAAGCGCTTGCTTTTTCTAACAATATTTCACTCATATCGTACAATAGTAGGTACCAAGTTCTCAAATTAACTAGTACCGTACATAAGATAATATGTAGGAGTAGGTAATTGTTTATAAGATTAATTCGTATCATACGATAGTATGTACTGAGATATTAAATTAAGCCACACCGTCTGATAGTAGGTACTAAATTCTCAATTTGTCTCTTTAAGTTTTCTTTATTTCGATCTACCTATCTATGTAAGTACTTCGATACTGTACAACAAGCC
Organism: Thalassiosira delicatula; assembly: GCA_036939835.1. Classification (NCBI taxonomy): domain Eukaryota; phylum Bacillariophyta; class Thalassiosirophyceae; order Thalassiosirales; family Thalassiosiraceae; genus Thalassiosira; species Thalassiosira delicatula. Next base: position 17,631 of record JALLOY010000019.1, read on the forward strand.
TTTAATTCTACGATCACCATTTGTACAAGATATACGATATGGAATTTCGTTCCTATGCATATAATTGACGAAGGAAGATCCCTGAAAGCTAAATATTCAGCGATCCTTCTTTATAGAAATGTACAGTGAAAACAACGATCGCTCACTTGAGAAGATCCTGAACGCCCACATAGTTAGTGATATATCGTTCAACATAGTGCAAGCACCTGAAAATTTCAACTACCATAAATAAAGGTGGTTGTGAGCTGGTCATGAGACAACTATCTCATTATGACTCAATTGTCTCGTGATCACGAGATAATTGTCTCGTGAACACAACAAACATTTTGATTAATTTAGACAAGGTTGGATCTAAATCAACCGGACACATGTTTCCGTCCAGTTTGTTGCTGGCCATAGGGTTTGCTAGGCTACCTCTAGTACTCATCGAGATAGATAGGGAAAACAGAGGCCCAATGGAAGTCAATGATATTTATGACAAGATTGAAGAAGCGTTCAAGAAACGGCTTCGAAAGAATACTTTGTACGTGCTACTTGAGGTTCTTGCATCTGTTCGGCGGAAGCATTGTTATTTTAAGGAATTTTCAATATATCGGCGAGGCCTATAGTACAGAATCGATCGATGTCGACGTGGTGGCAACGATGGCGGCAAGTCAGAATTCAAATCTTAAGGTCACGCCCTACAATTGATTTTACTAGATTTTTTACATTTTTATGTGTGGGTCCGGTGTCATAGGCTGTACCAATTCCTATAGTACAAGTAGATAGATGGCTTTGAATCTCCTTTTGTTCAGTCACGCGTTCCCCGACCGACGCGTTCACCAGGCACATGTCGCTCCCATCATTGTGACACGACTGCAAAAAGCTCCTAAACGCTTCCCGGAGTATCTGTCACTCCCACTGGGAATAATCGGCCGGTTGAGTTTACTCGACATTGTCTGCAGTGAGGGGCAATTATAAACCAACTCGTTGCGCCGTTATTCAGTGACAACGACCTAGCGGCTGTAGATAGCCGTCAGGCAAGTGGTTGTCTTGACGCGACGAATGCCTTCTGCCTAGTTGTTGGTCTTTTTTCCTTCAACCCTACTTGTGACGGTCTCACACCACTGTATCAATCACATTCGTATTAGGTCAGCATACTTTGCGACCATGATTATACCGTCGTTTGCTTTGATTTTTGTGCTTGATTGTGAACGTCTCATGACATGTGTTTTGATCTATTGCTTTATTTTGCAATATTATTATTACATCCACGACCTGATGAATCATCGCAACAAAGTTGATTGTTGGTTGTCTTCCAGGATGAGATCTTTTATCGAATCGACTTACAAGTAATATACACCTGTACTGGGTTCATTTATTTGAAGATTTTAATTTATTGCAATTTACATTTAATTAATGCGTAGGAAATAATTACAACAATCACATTTGCAGCTCGCAACTCATACTCTTGCTTTCCTGGTGTCACCCCAACAAAGTGAAAGCTGAATGTGCCGCGTCCAAGACATGTCAATATTATCCATACAATGGATTGTGTCCAAATAAAGGCGCGATAGAAAAATAATATTAGAATAAACACTCTGGACACCTTGTATCCATTGCATATGTGTAGCACATAACTGAGATGCTGCGCCGTGCAATTATTCACTCCCAATAAACGTAGTCGCCTTCGCGATGGGCATTGAGCATTGATTTTACACTAATGAATCAATCGCAGCCTTCTTCTATCAATGAGCTGATATTATACGTATCTCTATCGTGATCTTCCATCCACTGCATGCATGCTCTGCAACCCCCGATCGATAATATTCATTTTTTGCAAGATATTGTTAATTTTGGGCGAATTTTGGCCATTTGCACCATGCTTCTACATACTCCGGGTGCTCTTGCACACCGCCGTAGAAACATACCAGAAAATCAATTGTAGGGCGCAACCTTAAGGCCCTACATGTGCGTACCTAGATGTCTACAATAGGAAATCATATGTATTCTATTCAGAAACACTTGGAAGTAAACCAAAATTTTGTTTACGCAATTTTTAGGGGAAAAGCCAAAAATTTGTGGTCCAAAGGGAGTACTTAGTTGAAATATCATTTTCACGAGAAAACATTTCAGTCGTACTGAGTACCTACATCGTAGGAGCGGGGGAAATAAGGTGACCCCGAGTAAGGCTATGTCTTTGTACTACCCCAACCGAAGTGGAGCTGATGTACCAAGCCAGATGAAACGGTACTCAGAGTTCAGGTCCGTCGTATATCTTTGCACTTGACCTGAACCCAGAAATTCCGTACTGGCAAACTAAAATGGAGCCAAACGAGACTAAGAGTTCAGCGCGACACTCTTTTGTTGGGAATCTCTAAAATCTGGTCTGATATTGTATGAGAGTGTGAGGGGATGGCAGGTCGTATTCGGCCTCCCATGACAGCGCCATGGGAAGCCAAAATGACTTGGCTCGAGGACATTTGGCCATCCATGCCGGTCATAGAGGCGGGTAGGGATGTCCACTCGATAGCTAAATTTGGCACGGACATGTATTGTATGTGTGTGTGGAGCATAGCTTCATGTAGATCTACATGCCAAATTTAGCTATGGGGGGGTTGACGAGATATGCCGCCAAGAAGACAGGATTCAGGGCGGCTGCCATTGTCATGATAATTCCAGGATTTTTTGTTACTGTTGTGCTAGCTTTTAGACTTTAACGGTAGCAAGAAGGATTTTCATAGATGTCTGTGCACACCAGAAATTGCACCAGTATACGCAATGTACTGTGGTGATCAGAAAGTTGATTCTAATTGTACCCTAACCAAAGAATAAAACAAAAAATAATGCAAACATAGCACGTGAACAGATTTCCTGCTATGGGCGCCAGGAGGCGCCCACTTTAACCTGCCTACTTTGTAGGTAGGTAATGGTAGTGTTAATGCCATAGAAAAATAGTACTATTATTCATTATACAAAAGCGCCTCTCTTCACGAATCTGATTGATACAGTGGCACAATGATGTACACATGCTCCCCACACAATGGGTTTGACTCCCGTCCAATACCACCGATTTCATCGGTCAAGTTTTTGCGTTTTGACTGGCCCCAACTAGTTAAAAACTCTACCATATCTTTTTCAACAAATATGACCATATTCTCTGCAATAATGGCTGCATAGTCAGCTCAGTGTAGTAGGTACCTAACTAGTCCCCAACGGTATGTTTTGTGAAAAATAATTAAGTTTATATACTAACTTTATCTAATCACTGTTTATTTAGTATCGCAGAACTTTTCAGTCACGGGTGAGAGCAAGAATGATGTGGTGCAACGCAACGACCATGACGGTACAGTGCCGCAAAGCCATTGCCGTCATTGAACTTTATCCTGTCATTTAACTGCCCCCCCAAGGGAAGATCCTCCCGCCAACTCCATCAATGGTACAAAGCCCATTGGAATCTCCTGTCCTGGTAGCTTTCCACAATAGTAATCCATCCGGCTTCGCCGGCCTCAACGGCGATTTGTTGGTTGGCATAGCCATGATGTTGGGTGGTCAGGCGGTGTCATGTGCCGCCAATGAACCTCTAGGTGCTATCATACATGGTCTAGTCTGGTGCAGAGCTAAAAGGACTGTTCTGACATAATGGTAGAAAATTGCATTTGTGTTTGACATGTGACTATCTACATACAGTATTAATTCCTCCATATAGAGTTTTAAACCAAAATATGTTCGTTAAAAAGCATATATTTAGCTAATAG
>JALLOY010000020.1:0-20773 GCA_036939835.1 Thalassiosira delicatula
TAGATTTGATGTTCCAAAAATCCGCCTGTTCCAAAAAGTTCCAGAGCAGAACATTGGAAAATCTCAGATTTGATGAAACTCCACATCACTAACTAAAACAGGACGAAAACTCCACAAAAATGTGCGAAAGTCCGAAAAAGAACCCCTTCCGCTTTCTGGCTCCGGTGTCGAAAGAGTCGATATCTACCGCCTCTCTTCGAGCCGTTCCACGAAACGACGCGAAGATATGTACGAAAGTCGCACAAGCGCATCTCAGGATCTCGTGTTCGCAGGTACGGTACGGAAATCTGAGGCACCGAGAGTCGGAAATGTGATGCACGATACCAACGCCTAACGTCTCGTCGGCGAGAAGGAATAAGAAATCGTCGAACAGGTCATGTAGGAATCAATATGTCAATCTTCCAATAGTCCATGTAGGAACCAATACGCATTCGAGACGCGCAGATTTATGGATTCCACCCGACCTAAATCGGCTTCCTTCCGACGCGTCCCACCCATCCCTTCTCTCACCCCCCACCGCGACGCCCGATTCACCCTTCCAACGGGACCTATTGTAGGCAGCCGGTCGGTTCATGGTAACCCGTTAACAGCGGCAGTATACTACAACACTGCTCCCAAATAATATCATCGAAAGAGGCACAACCCGATGCACCTTGGATGATATGCCTTCGCCGCGCTGAAACGATTTGGACACGCAAGCATACATAGTAACAACGACCAACGACCCTATCCTCAAACAGAGAGACAGAGAGAGTGACGACAACAGCGATAACGGGAGGCGCAGTCACTTAGCACGCAACATATACACATAACCATGAAGTTTCCAAGTCAAAAAATACGATCGTCGAGTCCAATGATCGGCATGTTCAAAACGGGAGGAGGAGGCAAACAGCATGCCTCCGGCAAATCGTCCCCGACGCTGTTCCCCTGGAAACGCAAAAAGGGGAGGGGAAAACCGACAACGGGAAAGACCTCGACGACGACGACGGAGGGACGGGACGACAACGGCGGAGGAGGAGCCGCGCCCGACGACGTCGAGGAGGAGAACTTACGAGAGGGAGACGTAGTCTCGGTGGAGGAGGAAGAGATGTCGGTGGTGGCGGTGGTACCCTTGTTCCCGGTACGTGTAACGGCCACGGCCATCGACTACCACGAAGAAGAAGAAGGTGTGAAGCTGGACGACTACTTGGACGAGTCGCTAAAGTCGAAGAACAAGCCGGAGGAGGAGGAGGCGATGGACGCCACCCAGGCGTCGTTGAGGTCGCTTCACAAATCGCTCTCCGATAATGCCAACGTCAACAACGTCAACAACAACATGGACGGTATCGAGGCGCCGTGCGACGTCGTGCCCAAGATTGCAGGGTACGCCAGGGAAGCGGGGGAGTACGCATCGTCGGCCAGCGCGGCGTGCACCTCCGCCGGCGTAGTAGGCGCCGAGTGGTTCAAGATGTGCCCGGGATTGATCGGAGAGATCGGGAGGGTGGGGAGCGAGGCGTGCTCCCCGATGGAGCAGGAGGTGGCCGTCATGATGGAGGACGATGAAGACATTTGCGAGGGGATCATCATCAAGGAGGAAGACCAGGAAAATCAACGCGACGAAGATGCATTCAACGACAACAATAACAACGCAAAGGCGGCGAGGGAGGGAACGGCCATGGCGGACGACATCACACGGAACGACACCTACGACAGCTTCGTGACGCGCGAGACCCGCGGGACCTTCGCGACGATGGAGGAGGGAACGGTCGGCACCGAGGCGCTCCTGTCGGGGTGTGGCGGCGGCCAACAACAGCATCAGCGGGAGAGGGCGATGGCGTGCACGGGGGCAACGGTGGCGTGCGCGGGTGCGACGACAACAACGGCGGCGGAGTTGTGCGCGGGGACGACGGCGTCCGGCATCTCGTCGCTGAGGGCGGCGGTGGAGGAGGGGGGCTGGGTGACGGCGACGACGGGGCCACGGCAGTGGGCGGTGGAGGCATCCAAGAGAATTGGGGGGCTCGCCGAGGCCGCGTGCGGCATCGCCCAAGGGACCGGCGAGACCGCCGAGGACAGCGACGGCAACGAGGATGATGATGATGCCCCGCGAGAGCTCCCCGTGGCGCCCCTCCGAAAACCTTCCCCGTGCCCGCGCGCCGTCGACACTACTATCCACGGCAACATTATGAATCAAGCGTCCAGCCATCGTTTGTTGATGGCTGGACGCTGCACAAACAAACGACAGACAGTCTCTGCCTTCTATACGAAACGCAGGGACCGTGGCGTGCTGCGCGCGCTGCGTACGAAGCAAGTTTGACTCGAATCATAATACTGATTCTTCTCCCCCTGCCTCCGCTCGCTCCCCACGGCAACGCAAAGGATCGAGCGTCCAGCCATCGTTTGTCGATGGCTAGAGGTTGCGCAGACAAACGACAGACAGTCCCTGCCGTCGCCGTCAGTCCAAAATACAGAGACCGTGGCGTGCTGCGCGCTGCGCACGAAGCAAGATTCATTCGAACAGAGTCTCCCCCTGCCTCCGCTCGCTCCCCGGACAACGAGATGGATCGAGCGTCCAGCCATCGTTTGTCGATGACTGGACACTGTGTCGACAAACGACAGGCAGTCCGCAGTCCCTGCCTTCAATCCAAAATGCAAGGACCATGGTGTGCCGCATGCGCTGCCGGAGGAAACAAAAATACATCACAAGACGTGTTGCAGCATTATCAGACGTGTTGCAGCCTGCAGCTAGCCTCCAGATACAAAAAGAAGCAACCACATCATCAGCTCGCGCGACAGCGAGCTGACGAATGCTACAATCCAAAAACAAATTTAATTCAACAATCAACTTGACCAGTACCCCAGCAACCAGATTTGTCGAGCAACCTGGGAATAAATAAATACACAACAATCAACGCTGCCCCAGCAATTGGATGAGTGATGCGCGCGGATCCGGAGAGTGATGCGCGCGGATCCGGAGGAGGGCAAGGATCAGAGCGACCACATGGACCTGCTCGCGCCGAAAGTCGTGGCAGAAAGCAAGCAGAAATTAACTTACTAGGCAATATATTGTGATCTCACAATTATCTCACAATTTTTCACCTTTGATTATCGAAAACCAGCTCCTTGCATTCATTTCATTTGTCATATTATCTAAACCATCCTGCATCATGAAACTAAGCTGCGCCGCCCGCCACCTCTGTGGAATGCCCGACGTCGATATAGCCCCCGTCCATCATAGTTGCATGAATTGCAACGAGCCAGTCCACGGTGGTTTATGTGCGCTCCTATTTTCCGAGAAACCCTCCAACATTTGCATCCCACAAGAAACCATGTCGGCAAGGGGGCAGCGGCTGTACAACTCGTCGACGGCATTATTGTGCCACCTCTGTGTTGATCGTCTTGACACTGGCGAGTTTTCTTGCCAGATGTGCGAACCAAGCTGTGATGAAGGATCATTGGCGGAGTCACTCAAGACTCAGCCTGAATCTGTTGCTTCGCTGGTGACATCTTCACCAGCTTCATCTAACGTCAATGGCATCATCAACAAGGACCAGGACAACAACGCCAACGTTGTGGATATCACTGAAGATACCATCAGCGAGAGCGGCGATGATGACATCCTGGACATTATCCCAGTGATCCCACCCATGCCGCTGCCTTCTCTCAAGAAACGTGAAAATGACGGCTCAGTTTCGCGTCATGCAAAGAAGAAGAAGGACGAGACACTCTACTGCCACTTTGACATTGTGGAGCTTGAGGGTGGAGGAGTGTCCGTTAAATGCCGCCATTGCTCTGCTTTCAACAAGAAGAATCTGACAAGATTCAACGCAACAAAAGGTCGTACCCACCTAATCTCGCAGTGCCCTGGTATCAGTTTTGGAGAGAAGAAGAGGCTCCTCCATGGATCCCAATATGCAAGAAGGGCTGTCGATGTGTGCGTATTGTCGGCTGATGGTACCTCTACCGTTGACGATATGCGTGCCAATGCTTTGCTCAGCCCGCTGACACAGAACAGCACACCATCGCCTGTCGCTAAGATTGTCGCTCTTCCGCACAAGCATCAGCCCACACTAACCAGCAATTTGATGTTCGGGCCTGGCATGAAAAAGGGAGACGCTGACAAGATCATCATAGCTGAGGTGAAGGCAATCATTTCCAGAGGCGAGCCACTTGAGCGTCTTCTTGACCCATATGTCCAAGCAGCTATCCTGGAACGTCATCCGGCTATTGGGATGTACCTCCCTCGATTTAGGGATACTATCTTTGATAAATATGTTGTACCTATTGAGATGAAGGCGCAGCAGGAGCTTGAGGCGTTTATTCGGAAGCTACCTGGAAATATCAACATCGCCATGGATGGGGCAACTGTGAACGGAAAGCAAAAGGTGAGACCAGTATTGAACAATGCTTGTTTGTATAAGATTGGATGCTATGACTCACTTGTATATTGCTTTTTTTCTGAAAGATCGTTTATACAATGTCAAAAGGTCAATTCTCAATCTTCCTCACCTGGACAGATCTTGGAAGCGAAAAACACCAGACCCAGGCTGAGGTTGATGACGCTTTTAGAGTTTGCCGTGACGCTAAAATTAAGTATGGAGTTGACATATCCAGCATCCCTGTCGACAATGCTGCACGAGGAGTAGCTGCAAAAGTCGCTGCTTTGTTCACTGATAAAACCGTTCTTGTCATCCGTGATCCCGGACATTGTTTGGACCTTTGCTCAAAGGATCTTGCAAAAACAAATGTTGTCAAGTCTGTCATGGAGGAGGCAAAGGAGGTTCGTGATTTTGTAAAGACAGACCGCATTGATTCTATGCGTGTCGAGGCGTACAATGATGGAGATCTTGACCGCCTTGTTTCTGCAACTACCATGTGTGAGACAAGAATGAACTTGACGCACGACTTTGTCACCGCAGCACGTGCACAACAGCCATTTGTCCTCATGTTACCTTCCAACCCAAAGTGGCAGACATACTTCAATGAACGCAAGAAGGACTCGAAGAAGAAACTGGAGGAAATTTTGGATCGCTGCAATGACCGCAAGCGCTGGCAGCGCATGGACATGCTCACCGGGCGCCTCACTTGTCATTTCAAGTTTGTTCAATCCTTGTGTTCGCGCAAAGATTTCCCGCTGTCTGCCTATCCTCTACTTGTGCAAGCTCTGAAGAATGATCTTCGCAAAGGATTGACACCTGATTTCGACGAAGTGCTTGGAGAGGGCGCAAGGGCTGAAGTTATTGTCATGATTCGAGAGAGATTTAACATGGATGGCCTTGACCCCAAAGGGCAAAAGGTTGGTCTGCTTGATCGGCACCAGCTGATGGCACTATTGTGTGATCCTGTCAGTCACGAATGGCGATCTACATTCAAGTTTCAAACACCTCTTGCAAGTTTGATGCGGGAAATGATAGATTTGTACATCCCTTTAGATGAAGATGGGTCATCTGAATCGCGTGAACGAGTACTAAAGGAGTTCCAGGTGAGCCTTGCATGCAACCCTTAATTTGGATGCGTCTTTGATTGCAACATTAACATTTGATTACCTATGCTGTTATGTATACACAGGACTTCTACACACAGCAGGGTGATTGGCTTCATATGTTTGCCGAGCCGCTCCCTGCTGCAGTATCTGCAAAAGTTCTTGAGAAGAATAACACGGAGTTCTCTGTTGTAGATGTTAAAAAATGGGTAGATAAGCACGACTCAATCCAAGGACGTTTCCGATTTTTTGAGACATTTGCAAGTAATTCTGAGTTTTACCTCAAGGTTGCTAAGCCTCTCTTGTCGATGCGTACTGTTGGTTCGATTGATGTGGAGCGAAGAATTAAACCAATCAAGCACACCATCTTGACAAAGAAACGCAACCGTCTATCAGATGCTAAGGGGATTGTTTTCTTTCGTGCATCAGAGAATCTGAAGCACATTGCAAAAGCCAAGAACTCTCTTGGCAAGAAGATTTATGAGTCTCTTTGAGCTAGTGATAAAGGCACGGAGAGCAGCATGCACGCAAAGACAAATGAATTGATCGATAAAATAAAAAAGGGAATTTTAATGTACTGCAAAGCAGCTTTGTGATCAGTCATAAATTGAAAACAAAAATCATAAATTATTACATTGTCTAATTGAGATTTCATCCCATTGTATGATCTTCTAATTGGAGAGCTGCGGGACCTTGTCAGGAGTTGCAGGAAAGAGTTGATGCTGCATCTGTTTACCTAGATTTCATGTTCCAAAAATCCGCCTGTTCCAAAAAGTTCCGGAGCAGAACATTAGAAAATCTCAGATTTGATGAAACTTCACATCACTAATCGATGGAGAGTAATTTCTTATCCTTCTTCCCCATGATAAGAACGAAAACCGTAACATCACACACATAAAAATTGATGTAAATGTATCCCTGTAAAATATATGAATAATTGTATCTAGACGTTAAATCATATATTTCACAGAACCCATCTGTTTCGAGTTGTATTGGAGTCGTTTGAAAGTAATTTAAAGTAAAGATGAAGCAATAAAGTTTTATTCAAAAATAATCCTAAGTACAACGATCGAAAACTGAAAACTCCAGGTGGTCGAGATGATGAGATGCATTCCTTTCCAAAAATATGAGATGCTACTACTTCGGAGTACCTAAGTACCGTAAGTATTATAATAATTACTCGGTACATCCTTGAGATCATCCGAGTTGCCCTGGGGGGGGGGGGGAGGGCGGCAATGTGAAGGCTATCTGCAGCAGACGCATCGGAGTTAGTGCTCATCCCTGATAGGGCATCATCGAGGACAGCCAAGTCCACTAAGGAATCTGGTGCGACTAAAGTTGAAGTCACAAGCCGCCACCAAGTCACAACACAGTCTTGGTCTTTGTTTGGCAAAAAGATTTGGCGCCAAAAAAGATATCCTAAGCCCTCCTCCCTCCCGACAACAGAACACTGTAAGATAACAGAGCAACTTACCTTATCCTCCCGATAATCAGGCTTGGGAGCCAAAACCTCGACAGACTCCATACCCTCCTCCTTGTTACGTTCCAACTTCTCTTTGTTCGTACGAAGACTAGGAGTAGGAATAGGATTGGATGTGGCAAGATTGGCAGCAGTGGGTAGGTCATTCGTGCTGCCGCACACCGTGCCCGGAGAAACACCTTCATCTTCGAGGGAACTGGCGTGGTTGGAGGCATCGTCTTCAGACTTGACTTTCAACGCCACACTCTTCTCGAAAGTGGACTTGCGAAGAGAAGGAGCACGGATACGTTGGTTTCAGCTGCAGAGGCAGATACAAATACATCCTCAGGAGCAACCGGCTTCAGTGCTCCACTCTCAACTTGCTTGAATTTGTTCGGGAAAGTTTTGGGGGTCTGTGTATGAGATAGAGAGACAACTCGAGGAGTGAGATAGATGGAGTAAAAACAATGGAGACAAAATAATCGGCACCTCTGCAGCAGATTTTTATTGACAGCTGGCACAATAAGGTATGCTAATGCTACTCTTCGTACGGGTATGCACTCGGAGGGTTGTATGAGTTGCAGCCCGACTAAACTTAAAGCCGCTGCATTCCATCTGCGGCCATTCACAACTGCCGCTGCCGACAAATTGCAAACGCTTCATTCTCTCGTCGCGGCGTAATAAACCATAACACACAAACGTACCCAGTTTTCAGCCCAAGCGGCTCCGACTCCAGTGACGGCGGTGATTAAGGTGAACTTTGGAAAATACATCGTTGTGAAGTGAATGATGAAGGCTGCTGCGATGGGGGAGAGTCGGTGGTTCGTTCTTGATTGAGCGATGCTTTGAGATTTGTGAGTCGACACTTGTGTTGTTCTGTATTTGTCCTCTATTGCAAACAAACGAGAGGCTTGGAAAGGCGCATGCAAATTCAACTTGAGACAAGGCACAGGAATAGATACTTGGAACAACTCAGAAGTCTTGAGAACATCCTCCAGGGGCGGTGGAGAATCTTGCGGTACTTAGAAGTTTGGAAACACTGGAGGCTGCGCTTCTTCATTTATTGGCGAATCGTGCACCTCCGTGACTGTCTCAAGATAGTATGGTATTGATATTTGTCCATAAAACATGAGTTGAAGTAATATTCTAGCTAGAGGCAGCAGAGTGGTACCCGAACCGACAAACCCGAAAGCCAAAAAGAGAACACACGATACATTCCAAGACGTCGCAAGATAGAACGTGTTTGCAAGACCTTGATGTAGAGTAGGCAGTTGTTATTGTTATCTTCTCATTGTATTAGTTTTCTCAGGCAAACATGGTCCCAACTCCATCCCAACAGCTCCCAACCTTGAACCTTGACCCTCTCCCGTGACTCTTGACCTCGACCTTCGACAGCCTTCGACAGCCTTCCACATCGACACATCCCTCTTCTCTCAATTTATCGTGTGAGGCAATCGATAGGCCGTCGAATCATTAATATGACGAGCAGGACCTGTGATAAAATGTACTATCTAACTCTGTTTTTCACGCTTAGTCTCCAATGAGAGTTGGGAATTGGGGGGTGTTTTTTGTCCGCCCCCAAAAGCACTTTGCCGAAGAATCCGATTTCACCATGGTATTTCCGCCGCCCGACGCGTACAAAATGTCAAAATCGAAATCTCAACTACGCAATATCTGACTTAACTAATTGAACCAGCATTCCGAGCGTGCTCATTAGAATCATCTTGATATGCGGATCATGTTGTAACTATGCAAACTTGCCGAGATAGGAGCATTTACATTTTGCTAGGCGCACCTCATGTAAATTCGTCGAAGGCTTTCCGCCGACTAACCATGGCGCTAGTATGCAGTAGGACCTTAATGCTCTTATCTTAGCCAATATTGGTAGTTAGAACATGATCCGCATGTCAATCTGCATCGGATGAGCATTCTCGATGCAATGGTGGTGTGGGGTATTGAATAGCTTTGATATCGGCGGATTTGATTTTTCACTTTTGTGTGCGTAGGGCGGCGTATTATCATGGTGGATTTGCGATTCTTTGGCAAAGTGTGGTGGTCGGTGGACAGGGTTAGTCAGTGTTTTTTCTACGTAGTTCCCAACTCTCATGGTGGTGGTGTGGCGGCACGTGCTACGCTCTTTGACACTCTCGCCTATGTTATTATTACATCATGTTCGGCTGTGATAGCATATTATCACGTTATGGCGAGGTGCCCTTTGCACCCCAGTGTGCTCTGTAATATCACCATCCAATGTGAAATCGAACGGTGTTGTTGGATTGGCACTATTCCATCGTAATTTTGATGTGATGCGGTGAACACTTCATATTGTTTTTCATTTTCGGTTGGGAGTATGACCAACACACATTTATTGCCTATTGACGATCCCCAGTTGACACAATATGCGAATGATACTATTGATGGATAAAACATCTTGCTAACGAAGTGATGGGGGTATCCGTGGAGCAAAAGATAATAAGCAAAACATGCGAGTCTGCAATGGGATTGTCTCCGACTGCATCTGCATAGGCCGAGTTGCTGATCAGCACACCAACAGTCCTCATGGACAAGTTATGAATCATACATACGGAACACCTGTTGTATCAACGGGTAAAGTATAGGTAATTCCCAACTTGCACATTCCCACATAACTCAAGACTCTGGCACAACACATTCTACCTATGATGCCCTCGGATGTGTAAGCAAAATGAGGTTGGCCACCACTCCATGTCCATGTATTTTCTTGCCGTGGAGTAAAGTAGACTCACACCAATTGCTAGAGGCTCCCACTTAGCGGAATTTGGGGGGGGGAAAGAGATCTCCGCACGGAGAACCTCCAAGATCTCAAGGTCAATCAAGCACATCAAATTCAGCGTGGAAATCCCGTGTCCGCGCTAACTAGCCGTACTCTACATAAAGTAGCTATATAAACACATGGAATTGGATACGTAGAGAGTTTTTTTGCCGGCCGGCGTGTCATGTGTGTCGCATCACAAAAGTCACATTGGCTACTGAAGCAACTAGAAACAAACTTTCTAAACCCTAAACAGCGATTGTCGGGAGCAATGCTCCCGTCCCATAGCAGCCTTATGGGGCCCGTGAATATTGATATTCGCTTCAGTATTTTTAATCCTAGTATCAACGTGTTCCTACGTTGGCTGTGGTATGTTTTGATGGATCTAGCTTCAGGTTGCTCGGATACGGTATCCAGCGGAAATCGATTGTATCTAACTTGATCAAAATACCATAACAAATCTTTCGGAAATAGATTTTTCGCAGTCGATAAATAATTCGCAGCGAAGAAGGAACCCGGTATGTCTCTACATACGGCTAAAAAAGTCTCTACGCAACCAATTCCATGTGATGTAGCCCACAAACTTCCCGCGCGAGAAAGAAATACCGTACTTGCCCACTCCATTTTCGATGTCGCTGCTGATCATGGCTTACGCAACCATCACTTCAGCCGAATCGTCATGTTCATAGGAAATATCGGACCGAGGTAATGGTCCCTGCTGCAACAAATCAGAACTTAAGCTCTTCGATATGCATCTGACCTCCCATTTCATTTGTTGCAGCAGAGCAGTGGTCTTCATTGCTGCAGAAGGACCGTACTAGGGCAGTCCTGAATGCTCAGATATCAGAGAATGAACAATATAAGCATTGTATGGGCATAATACGATATATAACAGCTAGTTATCGCATAGCATACCAACCATATGTGTATGGAAATAAAAAATGAGTACTATAACTTAGAGGGGCTATTATTTGGTTCATAACAGCAAATCTTGCCCTGAATCTGATGGTTATGTTGATGTGGAAGAGATGACATCCAATGACCATATTTGAGACCTCCAAAAGACATTGTTAACACCCACAATACTAGCATATGTTTACCCGTCGATCCGGGTGCTCTGTCTAACCAGTTTGTTGTTTGATAACAATGTGCTCCCATCCTCAATTTGCCTCAGAACAAAATGAAATATCAACCCAGCCTAGCCGTCTCATTTTCACCTCATTTGACCTACCTATCCGGCCGTGGCCTATCATCCACATGTCCACTAATCCACCCATATTATCCGCGGTCCAAATCAAATAAAAACATTGTGTATTGTTGAATGAAAGGTGGTATCATGCGAGACGGGGAGGTCGGTGCATATGATTTCGCCATTGTCCACCGCTCCGACATGTCCCAGACCACATTCACCCAGGATAAAACAGATCGAAAGACGTCTATGAAACCAATGAAGACGGCCGGTGCCCCGGAGGCAATATTCTTCCAGCTATGAAGCCATAATGGACGATAAATGGTATGGGACGTGCACCGCCGACAGCTGTTTGGTGGTAGCGGCATCGAGGTACTTTTTGATCGGCGGGCGGCAGAATTGCATGATCGAGAACCGCCGCATCAACCAATGGGGTGTCGATGGCCTTACGATGATGATGCATTGATGCTGCGGTAGGTTCTAGGCTACTGGCGGTGGGCCGAACTTCGGCTACTGCGGAGGTCTCTCATGGCGTTGGATTTTGTTTTTGCGGAAGGCCTCGCTCATAAAAAGGGGGGCGCTATATTTCTACCTATGTAAAAACGGGGCCTACAGCTCAAAGTTAAAGCATGGGATTTCCGCAATTTTGTTAGCGCGAATTTGATGTGCAAGGTCAATCGTTGATTTCCTTAAATTGCCTTGATTTCTGGCGGGAGCTTGTTCACGATGGGTTGTCATGATGAACTCAGCTTCCCTATCCCATGACGATGCCGATGCTGCCCCATCAGGTCTAGCTCCCATCCTGCGTTTAAGTGGTCGCAACGATGCCAACCGGTTGATGTTGGTGCTGCGTGTTGCTTCCGCCGCCACTACCGGGAATGTTGGTGCACCGTCAGAGGTGGATTCAGCAACTGCCATCTTCAACTGCTTCTCTATTGGAACTGTTGCCATCGTCGAAGATGCTGCTGCCTACGCCGCCGCTGCCTAGTATGCATATAACCGGATATGACCGTAGTCTTGACGACGCCAACATCGATACTGCGACCGACGCCGGCGATGTAGAATGATGTACATGCTGCAACTTCACATCCACATCCTCTGATGAATGGGAGGGGTGCGTATGCTTCGAGTGATGTTGAGGCTTCTAACAATAATGAGAGTCGATGCCGAACGATATTGAGAGTAGGGGCTGGGTTGAACGCTGCTAGTGCCGGCGGCGGCTCGGGCAATTACATACTATGTATCGTATTATAGATGGAGCTGAAACTATAATTGCGCAAAATTGCTTGGTCTCGAGCCAAATGAAGGATGAAGGATGAAGGATGAAGCCAACACACACCATGGTGAAGCCGCCTCGGGCGTTGACGATAGGACAAGTGGATGATGCAACTTCCCAGCTGGGGATCCTGTGACGAAGTGGGAGGGGTACATATGCTTCGATTGATGATGAGGCTTCGAACAATATTGAGAGTGGGGAGTCGGGGCGGGTTCCGGCGGCGGCTGGGGCAATTGCTGGTAGAACAATACTGAGATGCTGCGGCTGCTGCAAAGGAAAGGAAAGAATCCATTGTGTCTCAACTCAATTGTCATCATCTAAATCATTTCCTTCGGAATAGCAGGGAGATATGATTGTTTACAATGAACATAAACACAAAATGGAGAGAGTACATGTTAATAAGTTGGGTTGGAGAGTACATGTTAATAGAACAAGTCATAGTAAAACGATTGTGTATGGCGGCGAATAAGGACGCTGTAAGTTTTCTAATCATCAGATCTTGTTTTATAAAGGTGTGTTGCATTTCAGTATATTGCAATAGTGATTTACCCTCAGTTAAAAGCTGTAGACTTAGATACTTCAACTCTGCGGCAGCAACAACATTCTTCATCTTACAACCCGCTTACGTTTGCTAATGCCAATGGTACCTGATATTGATTGGCATCACCTTCATGATTATTGTTCATGTATTGTTTCGTATCATGTTGTACTTGTCCTGAGAATGGTAAAGTGTTCATACGTCAGATAGGCTAGGTTGCCCAAAGCTTGATCCATCAATATGATGTGAACTCCTAACACAACACCCACGACACACCTCGATTGTTGAATATTGTTGCTTGAATTCCCATTTCGATGTTACCATTTCGATAATGCCCTTGTTTCGATAATGCTATTTTGATATTGCCGAATTGATATTGTCGTATTGCCACCAACTATTTCAATACCCTTACTTCGATATTGCCATTCCCACATAGCCATTTTGATAATGGTACTGCGATCCATTTCGATGTTGCCATTTCGATGTTGCCATATTGCCCTATTGTCCATTTCAATATCGATGTTTCATTGCGTCCAATTCAATATCGACGTTTCGATCCTCGGCTGCGGCAATAAAGTATGAGTACTAGACGCATCGGAAGATGTTGTATGTTGCATCGTCATCTCATCATCATCATCGTCGTCGGCGGCGTCGTCGTCGGCGGCGGCGGCGGTCGCAGCATCGATGTTGGTATCATCATCATCGTTGTCATCATCGTCGTCTGGATTGCCGCCGTTGCAGTATGCCGGCAGCAGCGGCTTCAATGCTGGTAACAGCAGTGGAGTGGCTGAATATCCGCACTCTTAGGTGTGATGGATGGTGTGCTCGATCGTTTACGGAGGCTGGCTACAAGGCGAGCATCAGGTTCAGGAGAAGAATAGGAGGGACCGACTAGCCTCCCACTGTCGTTGTCGTCCGGATCATTGTCGGCGTTGATTGGCCGGGCGAATGTGGCATCGATGTGTGTACCTACTAGGTTGGTGTTGGTGTTGCGTGTTGGTGTTTTTGTGGGCTTCTTCTAGTGAAATCACGTGTACCTAGGTACCGGTGAGGACTTGGAGCTCCTGCAAGCAGGAGGCCTCTCTTCCCGCCTCCCCGTGCTAAGTGGGAGTCTCGTACAGCTGGTGTGAGTAGACTACAGACATACAGACGCAATCTCGACTAGACTCATAAACCGTTGCAACTCACGAGTGCCCTACGTTAGCCTTCTTCTATGTGACTACTCACGACGGTGAGGGCAGCGGGGTTGGCTCAGGTTGCGGCGGCTTTCGGTCTCAGCTGCCCAACGTCTTGTCGGCCATAATCTTCGTCGAAAGCTAAGCGCGAACGACGATCCATTCGCCTTGTAAATACTACTCCGGCTTTGATGTGACTGACCCAGCTGGATTATGTGCTTTGCTGTTCAAAAATGCTTAGGGGAAGGGGAAACCGTCGAGTTCGTGTCGGCAGAAGATCTTATAGAACTTTTCTATTTGATCATGTCAACCTGTTGTAGGGACCCAGAGGGAAACAACTGAAATCTTCCCTTCAGAGTCGGCTTGGTCTTTCGGGTGCAGACACAGTACGCTGTACGTTTTGCGAACAGAGTTGATACTCTCTTAGTGCGAAACAAGATTTGTCCCCACACACTGGTAGAAGAGGAGAGCTTCAAGACAAGCTGATACGTCTATGTTGAGTGGAGGAGGCATGCAAATCTACCTAAGGAGGTTTCGGAAAGGATATGACTGGTAAACCCAAGTAAACGTTGATATTTTAACTCTACTTGCTGCCAAAGCGCATTCTTTCCCACGCTCTCCTCCCTGTGTGGAGTTAACACCACTATACCACAGTGAAACGCTTTCTGCCTACTCTCTAGGCCCTACGGATTTGAATTTTTTCTTGCCAATTGCCTACGTAGGCCTTGACTGACTGACTGCCAATTCTTTGCCCGCTTTTCTTCAAGAAATACTTAGTCCATCCCCGAATAGTTGACCTCTGACAAAACGCATTCTCGCCGTCAAAAATGTCGATATGCCACAACTGGCTGTCATTGTTTTGGGCCGTTCGTGAACAAGCATCACAACCGTTGCATTCCCATGAATCAAGATACTCCATATTAGGCTTGTGCAGGACTTGGAAAAGGTTGCCATGGTCCACTTGGTAAAGTTTCCATTTTAGATTTTGAGAACTCGACCAGGGGTTCCACACGGCACGGTTGCTATTAGAAGTTTGATAGGCATCCAGGTACTTGCCAGAACTCTATAACACAACAGAGATGTTGACCACAGTCATTAGCAGAGATATCCTGAACACATTTTGGCTAAAGCAGGCTGACTTACCACATGTTTCAAGTAAAACTCGGGCTCCCAATAGCCTCCATATGAATATACAGTTGAATGCGCACGATACATTTGGATTCCTCTGTAGATTAACTTCTGATAACAATGTTTCATCGGAATGTCAACCTTAGCTATGATTCCGTCCTTCTTTTGGCTGAATGGATCAGCAAATGAGAGACAATATCCTACACTATTATCACCTCCCCATGTATGTTGAGCATAGCAAGTGTTGCCCCAGCGGTCGCGAGTTTCCAATTTTGCCCAATCAACAAGGAATAGATCCTTGCGATCTGATCCTCTATCTGCATAGATTCGAAACGTATCAAACCTTCCTTGTGCATAGTATTCACCACTGATTCGGCCACCCATGGACCACAAATTTCCCATGTGACCGGACCACTTGTAAACCCCATCATGGTAGATTTTGATGGTCGTACCACTTTGTTCCGCATTATTGCCGACATTGGCCCACGAATCTATTGTCCATTTGTACTTGAAGTAGCCTTGATCCTAATAGAGGGAGCATTACAATTGGGGTCATTAGCCAAGGAGACTATTGTCTTCAGTGCACAAACGACTCATATATCACTTACCAGCCAGCCAGAGGGCGGCGCGAAACAACGGGATCCTCCATCCTTGTTCCATTCACAAACTTGGGATCTACTAACATGAAACGTCTCGCCCCTTGGAGAGGTTATCCTGTTCTGCCAGTCGGTTCCGCCCATGTGCTCAAATAGCGAGACAGATGCAAGTGTGTGGCCGTTAGACCCAAAAACTACCATACCTATGGCGTACACCATCTTCGCATCGAAATGCTCCTGTTGTTGGTCACAACTGTTGCAATTGGTAGACACATCAGTACCTTTGTTCAGCCACTTTCGGTTACTTTTGTTGTTATAGTCCTCCTTCGTCTCATAGTAATACCGGTACATCCCATTCTGACAATCACGTGACACAGTGGTGTAATCGAATGAGAACGTCCTTGCGCTGCACTGAGAAGGTTCAACTCCTCTCCAAGTTTCACGTGTATCAGCGATCTAATATGATGATTAGAATGCATGCAGGACTAACTGGTGAGCAGAGGTTCAGGTGAAGTTCAAATTCATTGTTCAAGTTGACTCACAAAATTGCCAATGCACAAATTCTCGGCGGTTCCAATGTCATAGCCAGATGGGAGTGTCACACCGAAGCTTCAAATGAAGAGCAAGTGAATCGGAGAAGGGGAGGGTAAGATAGAAGTCGAATCATGATCACAACAAGGAAGCTGCCTGTATGGGTTTCCGTACCTTACAGTCATGCCATTGTATCCAGTCGACCCAATCCAAAAATCGTTGAACGTTTCTACTAGTGCAACGCCACCAGAGAAGATCCATGCTTGCCAATTAACCTCAATTACCTTTGCAAATCCAGGCAATGCACCAACACTTGACCAGAATCCAGCGGTGGCTTCAAACGAAATTCCAACATCCATTTTTGAACCTGCATTAGCTGGGGCATCATCGGGAGTAGGGATAGGGTTATCAGGCAAAAGGCTCTCTCCTCCGCCTCCACAAAGTCCCCAAACTGTTGAAGATTCATATCTGTTATCACCATCAATAGTATTTAACCCAAAGCCCTGATCAATGCCGCCGCCAATACTCATTTCACCAGCTGACACACTAACACCAGCCCCAACAGAAAAAGCAACTCCGGTACAAAAGATGTCCTTTTCGGTTCCTCCCGCGGCCCAGTTGTGCTCACTAGTAATGGGCACGTCTGGTAACACACCAAAAGAAACAGTGCTTGGCCCAGCAATGTCGTTGTTTTCATCAATGACCTCATTGATGTCCTCTTTGCCAGGCTGCTCAGGATCAAGCAATTCGTGCTTTTGTTCTTCAATGTAGTTTCCGTGTCTGTCCATAAAGCCATGTTTGTAGTGACCTGCAAGGTTGAACTGGTCAAGTAAAAACACACAAGTGGTTAGATCAATATTGGGTCGTTCAATCGAACAAACCTTGGAAGCTAACCATCCCAACCTAACTTACGATATCAGAGATGACATGGCGGATCTTGAGCTTTCGCCCCCCAGGTTTGTGATCAGGGATGTGTGGGCTGGCAAAGCGTAACGCTAGTGTCTCGTTCGGGTGTGGCAATGTAAGATTCATGCGATCACATAGGTTCGAGGTATACTCAGCTGTAGTAGTAGTGTTATCAAATGGGATCGACCTCACACCACGAAGTTGTTCTTGGCAAGAAAGCACACTATCTGATTCAACAGGCAGGTTGCCCACGCAGACATCCATGAAGGTTGCATTAAAGGTTGGAGAAGAGGTTATGTGAGGGAAAGCAATGTGTGCTTGTGCTTCCTTCGCATTGCGTAGAACAATTTCCTCCATTTGATGCATGCATGGTGGCTCGCCGGCCACCATGAAAAGGTCCTCAACCAAGAACGAACAGAGCACCTCGAGGTCAGACTTAACCTCCGGTGGCAAAAGTTCCACACGGAGGGGGAGCAATGTGCTAAACGCGGGACAGAAATGGTCGGGATCATAATGCAAATCCGCTAACTGTGCAGAGAAACTCTCTTCTTCACAAGAAAGGCCAACTGACATCAGATCCATGCTCGTGAAGTTCAATCCGGTGGTGGCATTTTCATCCAAATGAAGAGTGTCCTGAAACATCAGCTGGCAGAGTTGCTGCTCCTGAAAAGCTGTTGTCGGTAACAAAGTTGATGTGAGTGAGCGTGGAGAGAGGGAGCATAAGTTATGCAGTCTTTGCAAAACCTATTTACATGAAGTGTTTACATTCCCGGTGCGCTGGTGGATGAACATGATTGCATCGGTGGCATTTGCCGTTGCTGTGTTGTTCGTAGTCTGATTCTGTGTGTGGATGTGATCATACATGGCCGAGAAGTACTCTGCTGCTTCATCTTCACTTGGTAGTTTCTCCTCAGGCGTTCCACTTAGGCCTAATCTTTCAAAGTCAGCCTTTAACTTCTTCAAGCCTTGCTTTGCCTTGGATTTAGCATACCTGTCTCTCTCTAAAAGGGTATGATAAAGTGAGCCGTCAGATAAGAGTTTGGTGGTAGATAGGATGAGTCACAAAGCAACGCCACTACTTACTTTCTTGGTGAGCACGCAGAGGATCCAGCTTATTGTCCTTGATTTCTTCTTGGCCGGCATCTGACACCAAAAGTACCCCATTTTTGTCCTCTTCTTCGTAAACGTCAGTGAGAGCGTGAGCTACAGTCGAAAAAGCTCCTCGCAGTTTGAATTGATCGAAGTGTTGATCTACATCCTGAACCTGAGATGGAAAAAATAAGCATTAGTGCCAAATGAAAATGAACACGCAAAAACATATCCAGCATCTCGCATTACTGTGTCAGGACATACCTTGTTGCCTGTATCTGCACTGCCTAGCGGGATGAGGTGGCACGATACAAGTGCAATGACGATCAGTTTCCAAGCACCCAGCTTAGACGTCTTTGTCTTGGAAGAGGTAGTCTTGTAGAGCAAAGGGTTGCTCGAGGGCATGGCCGATCCAGAAGAAAGCAGTAGAACTGCGATGAGCACGACGCCCAACATTGCCAACATATCAAGGCAACTTGCAGTCGCCTGCAAGTGAATGAGACAAGGGAAGGAAGGGTTAGATCGGTTGTATGCAACTACAGAGCTTCGGGACAGGTTACATACCTCAGCATCCTGACACTGACCAAAGTATAGAAGAGAAGGAGAGGAAGAAGGGTGCTGTGAGATCATGGGTACACATTGAAACATAGTCAAGAGGAGAATAAATCAAGCGTGAGCTAACACCATCTCCTCCTCGGGCACACTCGTGCACCCAAATGTATAATCCTAACCCTCATCGTGGTTCGTGACTAATTACCATTAGCCCTCGATGCCGTTCACCGATACACAAACCAACGGTTCGCCACACTGCCTGACTTAACAACACAACAATCTGGACTCACACTCTCCCCCACACCATGATCCGTGACAGAAATGACGCGGTCATCCCCCGAGATTGCTTCGGAGGCACCATCGTGGCCACGTAAGACTACGAAGCCGTCGGCATCGTCCTTCTCGACCAGCTTGTTGGGCTTCGAGGCCGCCAGGGTTGTGAACGACTCGACGTGCTCGAAAACCTGGGCACCTTTGAGAACGTCTTGAATGGGGAGTAGTACGTCGACTAGCTTGGCCTTGGTCGGCATCGCCTTCCCCTGCGTGAGAAGAGAACGGTTGTACCGGGAGTTGACGGAATGATGTGTGTTAGAGACAGAGGGTCAAGAGTAAACCGAGAGAATACAATCATACTCTAGGCATGTTCAAGTGAAGCTTACATTTGTCCCATCACCGTACGCCCCACCGACGATCGCGTCTCCCTCCTTCCAACTGACATGCGTATCCTGTTTGGGTAATGGATTGAAATTCAATAGGAACAAACGTGAGCGTGTATGAATATAAAAGGCATACACGTATTATATAATACATATACATCATACGACGGGGGGTTGGAGGGGAGGCGTAAACTACCTCCCGCCTGCCCTCGGCGGGCAAAAGATTATATATGTATATTCTACCTCTATCATACGCAATAGACAACATGTTGTAACTTCTTACCATGCCAGTCACATCCACACAAGTCACTTCCTCCACATTCACATCAAGTCCCTGTGATTTAATAGGAGTGTAGATGTTGACGAAGGAAGGGGTGTGAGATGGGGTGATACGAATGGGATTCCCAATGGCCAGGCAACAATACGCATAATATGATATGGTCACATTATGTACCCATCATGCACATATCATACGCATCAAATAACTAACAACTTACGCTGATTCCCCCCCAATCGTAACGGATGGCATCATCATGATCACTCGAGGCCAAGTAATCAATCGTCGTCCCTTCACGCTGGTGGTAGCCATAGCCGAACGGCGCCCGCCCGTCGAGGGGGAACAGTCTTGCATGAGGAGCAGTAGGCTGCTGCCACGCGGATCCGGCGACGGCAGTAGCGACGGGTCGTGCGCCAGACGGGAACTCCTTCCCGCCGCCGCCGCCGTCGACGTACACGTACACGGGAGGATGATCACGCACATCGAGCGTGACAACCTCGGCATCATCCCCGGGCGCACGTGCGGCAGGGACGACGGCGGGGACGGCGCCGGCGCCGGACTTCTTCCCAATGATGTTCGTCACCGCGGTCGGGAGGGGAACGACGCCGCCGTGGTAATCCTCGGCTGCGAGTAGGGAAGGGTTGAGGCGCACGGCCGCGGCGAGGAGCACTGCGCTCGCGGCGGCGTAGGACGACTTCGAGCCGGTCGGAAGACGTCCCGTGGTGCGGTCGTTGTTGCCGGGCGAGCGGTGGTCGACGCCACGGCGGGTGGCACGCCGCGTAAGTTCGGCGGCGGCGGCGGCGGTGGTCTTGTCGGAGATTGTTGAGCTGTGGGTGTGCGGCAGCGGTGGGAGGGAGCGATGTGTGTTGTGGTGTGCGTTAGATAATACAACCAAGTTCCAGGGCCGGAGCCGGATAATGCAACAGAACACGAGAGGACAGAAGAGGATTGGGTTAGAGCATACATGGCAAGGGTCCATAACATAATAGGTAGTAACAACTTCATCATCAATTCACACATTATACACTCACAGCATTGAAACCTTTTCCTTTCATCAGTCCGTCGATAAAAGTGAGCACAATCGGTGGATTGAAGATGTACCGTACGTTTGGACCGCTTCGCAGTAGGCACTTTTATGTGCAGGCGTACCAT
>JALLOY010000021.1:0-21584 GCA_036939835.1 Thalassiosira delicatula
CCTACATCAAGGTGGAAAACGAGGAACGCGGCGTCGGCGACCGGGACCGGGAGCGCGACGGCGACGACGACCACGACGCCCGGAGCAGCGACGATCACCGGGACGCGGGAGGAGGACCACAAACGCGCGCCGCCCAAAACCACTCCTCCTCCCTCTCCGTGGGACTGTGGTCGGGGAACGTGGAACTGAAGAACGTGGAGCTGCGCGCCGACGCCTTCGACGCGTTCCTCGAAGGCATGTCCGGCGGCAACGACTCGTCGTCGTCGTCAGAGGAGGACGGCGAGATGCGAATCAGGTGGAGGCTCCTACGCGGGAGCATCGACTCGGTGAAGGTGACGATACCGTGGAAGAGCCTGCTGGTCGGGACCGCGTACTCTTCCTCCTCTTCTTCTCCCGAAACGGAGAACGACGCCGCCGGCGGGGAGGAAGACCCGACGACAGTCGACAAAAACAAAAAAACGCGGGGGGCGGTGGACCGCGACTTAGAACGCGACGCCAAGGAGGTCACAATGGCGCAGCCGCTGCGCGTGCCTCCCGGTTGCACGAGGGTCGAAATAGAGGGGATAAGGATAATCCTCGGGTACGAGATCGTTCGAAACGACGACGATAGCGGCAAATCGGAGGAGCGGGGAGGCGTCGGCGCGAACAGCGTGGACGACGACAACGGGGGTCGGCCCGCGCCGGTAGCCGCCACGCCGGAGGAGATACGCGAGGAGAGGGACCGGGCGCTGCGGGGCGCCGAGCGACGGCTGCTGGCGGGCCTGGATCCGTTCCCCGCGAAAGCCCCCGCCGCCAACCCGATGAACGGGGGGGAGACGGGACGTTCACGGTCGCTCCCGTTCGTTCGGTCCGGCTCCGACAGCAGCGGGACCGTCGGGACGTCGGGATCGGCGGCGACGACGACGACGAGGACGGGCTACCTCTCCCGGATGGAGGATTACCTCTCGTCGACGATAAGGACCCTATTGTGGCGGGTGTTCGATTCCCTTTCGGTCTCCGTGTCGCGGATGCGGCTGTCGGTCGCGGGTATCAGCCACTACGACAAGGACTTCGCACATTTGTTGAGGAAGGAGCGCAGGAGGAAGAGGAAGTTATTGGGGGGGGAGAGGATGCGCGAAGAGAGGAGCACACCGCGACAAGAACAACAACGACGACATCATCCAATCAAGAGACATCGGCGGAATTCAACCGATCACGCGATTCTCACGGTGGCATCAATGCAGTCGCTGCGCCGGCGCGCTCGAACGAACGCCCCCCTGCCGAACAACAGGAGGGCCTCCGCCCCATTCAGCATGGCCCTGCGCGGCGAGGACAAGCGCGGCAGCGAGGGCGAGAGAAGATACACCATCGGCGACGATCCAGATGACGACGATGACGACGAAGACGAAGAAGAAGACCCCACGATATGGTCGCGAGAGGGCCAGATCGAGCTGGGCCTCACGCTGGACCGACTCGACGTTCGACCGGGGAGCGTCCCGTCCGCGTCTCTGCCCCCCGTTCCCCCCGAAGGCGCGGCGGCGGCGGGGCAGAGCGCGACGAAGCTCCTGCGCCTCCGCGGCGCGGGGGCGTTCCTGCGAAGGAGGACGACAGCGTCTTCCGGGGGGACGGACGGCGCAGCGCCGGAGGAGGCCCTCGCGGGGGTGACGCGGTGGCGCGCCGACGGACCGCACACGGGGAGGACTCTGGCGTTCTTCGGCGACGCCCCGTACGATGACGACGCGGTCGCTGAGGACGATTACGTGGCGGGTCCCGTGGGAGCGGAGGCCTCGTGCAGGGTGCGTCGCCACGACACCTCGGTGGCGGCGTCGGGGACGATGGCGTCGATCGCGATCGGATCGGTTGCGGGCTCCTCGGGGGCGTCGCGGGACGACGACGCCGTCTCCGGATCGAGCGCGACCGGGACGGGCACGACGCCAACCTCCGGTCGAAGAGGCAAGCGCGACCGGCGGCCGCGCGGGTCGGCGGCCGAGGGATCGTCCCAGCCCCCCCGTTTGTTGCCCGCGCGTCCTCCCCCCGGCCCGTTGGAATCGAAGCTTCCCGCGGCGTCGTCCGCCGCGTCCGCGCCCCGCCGACGGGCGTCGCGCGCCCCCTCCGTCGCAAGCGGCGCCGGCCGGAGCGCCCCCGTCGGTGTCGGGGGCGGCGTCGTCTCAGGCCGCGGGGAGGAAGGATCCCGCTGTCGCGGCGCGGACGGCCACGGCGTTCCCTCCTCCTTCGGGATCGAGATGAGCCTCCGGGCGGGACACGTCCGCTGCAGCGCGTCGCCCCGCCAGGCGTTCCTCCTACGCTCCCTCGCGACGTCCATGACGCGGGCCAGACGCGGCAGGCCCGACGAGACGATTCGCGCATCCCAGGCGCGCGACGAGGCGACGTGCGAGCGCATGGCTGCCAACGAGGGGTATTCCGCCATGCTCGCGTTCGACGATCCGGTGTACAGGGACCTCCCTCCGATGCTGCGGTCGAGGTACTCGCAGCGGCTGCGGATGAGGAGGACGCTGCCGGGGACGGTGAAGGCGTGGTGGAAGTATGCGTACCGACGCGTGGCGTGCGAGATTCGACAGAGGAAGGGGTTGTTGGATCGATGCAGCGGGAGGAGGAGGAGGAACGATGGCGTCCCCGCCGCGAGGACAGCGGTCGATCTCTCTCGACGGAGTTCGTGGGATTGGACGAGGCAAAGTTCTATTCGGAGGGAGTACATCAATCTCTACGTCGGACTGTTCCGCGGCGCATCGTCTTCTTCGGGGCAGCAGTCGTCTGCGGAACCCTCTGCAGTGGCAGATGAGTCGGCCGCCGCAGCAACAAAATTGCGACTGGAACATCTAGAGGATGAGCTGAGCATCGAACGTGTCCTCCTTCTGAGACACCTCGCCCGGGCAGCCACCATCCAAACGGATGTGTATTCCTTAAGTCCATCTGGCTACTCCCACTCAAAGGGAGCCGTGAACTGGTCTACTACTCTCCAAAAATCGTCTTCAGCTCCTTTTAGGAACAATGCAAACGATCGAAGGGATACTACCCACCCTACGACGAGATCGCTGGCACCGCTGGGCGCTCGATCCATGGCTTCTTCCAAAAGACTCACTCCGACGGGAGGGCGCACAATCCACACTGGCGCCCTTGCGAGCATTTCCGAAGACGACGCGGCGGCGCCCGTCGGAAAAGGAGGAACGTCGTTCTCCGTCGCAATCTCCCTCGCGGGGATCTCCTTCGCGGCGTGCGAATTCCGCGCGGGCGACGACGACGCCGCAGACGTCGCCGGCCACGATTACGGGTACCCTCCCGACGACATATCGGTGCTCACGGGCTTCTCCGACGAGGACTCGAAACGGGCGCCGACGGCGGGGTTTGGGGAGGACTGCTCGTCCTTCGACCCCCTGCGTCCGTTCTGGCCCTCCTCCCGGCACGGAATTCGCTGTGAGCCGATCCTCCTAGCGCACGTCGCGAACGTGTCGGCGTCGGCGCGAAGCTGTGCGACGGCGCACGTGGAAAGTGAGTTTGCTGTCGGCGGCGTCTCCGTGCGGGGCGGCGGCCTCGACGACCTTCGAGATCGGAAGAGCGTNGGCCTCGACGACCTTCGACGTCTCTTCCAGCTGGGAAATGTGCCGAACGGCGAGGAATCGCCGATGACGGAGGCAACAACGACAATAATGATGAGCTCTCTCCTTCCAGCACCCGTCCAGGCGGATGCGACTCGCCGACCTTCTGGAGTTTCGGGTCAATACTCCTCCAGCACGAACAATACAACCCTTGGCGTCGGCCCCGTGGAAGTTACTGTCGATTGGGACTGGCTCGATAAAATAACAAGGTTTTCATCGATGAGCGAGGACGTCGGACCCGCCAGGCTCACGGCGCCTCTTGAGTCGGAAGATTTGCTCGTCTCGGCGTTTCCGAATCGTCGAAGGAAAATGAGGTCGTCGCCCGAGAACAGCGTTTCCGTGGAATTCGACAAGCTGTCCTTAACTGTTCCAGTGCATCATCGCCGGACCTGGGCGACGCCGATGATTATACTTGATGACGATGAGAAAGAACAACTAAATATCGTCACGACAGCGGACCGTCTGAATTTGACGATCGGGACTGTACCTGGCTCGCCGCAACCTTGTAGATCGTTGGACTCTGGCGATGCTTTACGCGAACCGAACGACAACGTCGCCTTTGGCAATGGTTTGAGATCAAGTCAGGATTTGGTGAGTGCAAATATGGTCATTTTGTTTTACTATTATTTTCTGGCGTGGGGCACAAACAAACAATTCGAGAGATTCGGCTTTTGGGGTTGGCGTTTGAGCCAGTTTGCTGAAAGTCATATCTACCTGACACGCCAGATAGTTGAAGAACATGTACTCTTGCTACAGACGATGATGCATTTTCCAAAGTTGTTCATCTTTTGATGCGGCGGAGATATTTGCGTCGGGAAGAAGAAAATATCTCAGCTGGATAACGTGATATTCAAATTTGCATATATCAGTGCGGATCACATTGGCATCACTTAAATGCACTGCACATTGGTTTGGGGGCATGGCTGGGTGACTCTTACTTTGTTTATCCTACGTCACTTTGCACTCATCCTGAGTGAATGATTGTATTTCTTTTGCAGCTCCTTTCCTTAGGTAGTTTGGATACTGCGATAGTATCAACTACCTGCACCCGGCCGTTGCTGAGCCAACCTGTAAACATTCAGTTGCAATACTCCTCTGGTAACGAAGGAGGGACGTATTTGTTGGAACAGCCGCCACGGCATTTGTGCCAGTCGTACGATGTGAGCTCATCACCCGTACATATGCTAGTGTCCAATTTCAGACTGCGGGTACTGGTGGAATTCATGGAAACTGCTTCCAACATATTTGCCGCGGGTGGTGATACCACGAAGGGTGATAAACTGTTACATCCATCCATTCCTGCCCTGTCGAACTATCAGCTGGAAGAAACTTCCTTGTCGATGCAATCGCTCCGTATCGAAATCTTACTTGAGGAAGACAAGCATAATTCACTGGAATGCCCATTTGAGAACAATTCACTTGCCCGAGAAAAGTTGGAAAACATTGTTGCATCTTTCTTATCCCAATTGTCCTGTTTAGATTTTGATCATCCCAGTCAATATGCCATTGAGTGCATGGCCAGGTTGGCTGTGGATAGATGTGGCGCGTTGAGCGTTTCGGCTTTGGAGGCGAGAAATCTTTTGGACGCGGCGAGGGCGAACTTCAAGAGGGAAGCCGATGCCGTATTTTACCCTGCGGCGAGTGAGGAAACGGCGAAGTCGAGACGCAATCATCGTACTTCAGCCGCCCACAGCACAAAACGCAATCGGCGATTTCGAGACCTCGACATGAGTCTAGACTCTTTGTCAGACACATTAGATCAAATCGTGGGTCGGGCGTCGATCATGACCTTAGCAGAGTTCGACTTTTCTTCGCTACCAGCGCCTGGTGATTCTGAGTATTTGACAAACGAGCTTTCCATCAATGCAAACTCGTTGACAGCATCACGGTCGTTGTTCTATCTTGGAAACTCGGTGCAGGTCAGCACGAAGTCTCTCACGTTCCGAAATAGACAAACCAGTCTGTTCCACATACGCCCGTCTGGTGGAAGTGTTGTTCCACTGAGCCAACAGCCATCTTCAATAAAAGACAGGAAGTCCCTGGGAGACACGGATGATGTGGCACTGACAATTTCTTTACGGAATCCCGGTAGTGCTCGCCTTCGACGCGACACATTTCGAGAAATTGACGTTGAGGCTGGGAATGTCGAATCGATTTTCGCCCCAGAATCCTACCTTGAAGCCTTGGAAGCTTTCAGAATTTCCATGGCAGCAGTCTCGAGGACTGAAGAACTTGGCGCCGAGGAAGATGACACCGATCTCCCTGATAGGCCTGCTAATATCCATATCAACGGCAATGTTTCTTCTTTTTCTATTGTGCTCACAGACAAAGATCTTCCATTCCTGGAATGTCGGTTGGAAGATGTAGCCATTGGAAAATCTATCATGGACAGCCAGGCTGCAACGAAAACGTCTGTGCATGCTAGCACGATCTCTCTCGAGTGTGTATGCCAATCTGCTTACCCAAATATTATAACCTCGTATGGGCCAAAAACTCCAAACGGCTTCAACGATCGAAACCCTGCAGTTTCCTTTCAAATGATTACACAGCAAGACCCATCATCTGTCGCCGATGAAGTTTTGATTGTCTTGGATGGCGTTAGAATTTTGCTTCTCCGACAAACCCTGAATGAAATTTTGCAGTACACATCATCTCCTGAATATGGTATTGGGATGTTTCTAAGTCGTTTTGAATCAGATGAGGGTGATGAAGTCGAACACAAGCCCCCCCCATCAGATCCCTCTAAGTTCAAACTGGTGATCAATGACTCCTCACTTATTTTACCTCGAGACAGCAAAAGCGTTGACATGGTGTGTTGCGAAGTGGAGGGACTGAAAATAAGTTATGAGCAAATTGCTGAGTCTTGGTGCATTGATGAGTATTCTTTTTCAGACAACTGTCCACCACCAGGGGATGGAGATCAATCTACCTCTTCTAGCTCAGAGTTTTTCTTTGATTGCGATGAGTCTCTCCAAAATTCAAGTTCTGGAAAACGGCAAGGAGGAGAGGAGATACCGAGAATTGTGGTAGATTTCAGGGGTGCTCACATCTTCACAGCTCTCGATAAGCATCACTTTAGCCTTGACGATAAAATTCACATGCCAGAAATAAACGAGAACGTACAACACACAGGCCGAGCAGAACACAACAAACCCCAGTTTGCTGAATGTGGTAAAATGAACAAATCCATTTGGGAGAAGATAAAGTCGAGAGCATGGGAGAGAATCACTGAAGATCCAATCAACTTAGAGATCAAGGTAGATTGGGCACCATTGATGCGTATATTGGTTGAAGATATTGGCTGTGGCGACTATCGTGGCGTTTCTCTTGATATGAGGATGTCACAAATATATTTGCTGATGAGCATTTGGTTCTCAAATATGCAAGAACTCCCTCTAATATTTCCCTATGAAAAATCGCACATCAAGGCACATTCGATTGACCCTGATCCTCCAGTAAATTGGCCAGAATATGGAACCAGTGAATTTGTCAACAGGCTCAAATCTCATGGTATTGCCAAGACGACATTCGAAATGGCGCTATGCTTCAAGAACATTCGCTTGAAATGCTCGTACGACCATCCAACCTATTTTGCAAATTCCCCCCCAAGCATGCCAATGATGCAATCATGCGATCGCAATACACTGAGACCAGGGAGCAACAAATTCATTTCCATAGCATTTGGCAATGTGGTTTGCAGCACTGTGACGGACGAAGACACCCTTCAGCGCATTGGCATCGGTGCTGCTTCATTCAAAGTGTTGGATGGTCGGCAGAGCGAGAAGTCTGTTGCACAGCAAATCACCGTCACAGGTGATAACAGCCAAACCTTCTTAGACCCAAACTGGGGCCTTGATTGTGGCCGCCACACCTTAATTGATGGCCTTCCGCTACCGTTTCAGGTAACGGTATTCATGACACCTGATCATCATTGCCTAATTAATGTTGGGTTGGATATGGCCGAAGCAGCTCTTACTGATTTGACACCAATATGGATTTTGCTGGACTATTTTGGGCTTTACTTCAAAGAGGCTGTCTATGGACATCCAGCTTTTCAGGCAGAACAAATGCTTCACACGAGTACTGGTGGCATTGTTACGGCAACATCGAATGAGCACGACGATGGATGCCTTAGCATTGATTTCCGCTTGTTTATAATTAAGCCCCATGTGGTGATCCTGCCATCGGCACCTGGATTTTCGAATGGCATCTGTTTGATGTTGGAGGCAGCTGGACTTCATTATCGTTACAAATCATTTGGCCCCAGCTTTCAATCCCAAGATGTCGTGACAAAGGATCTTGGAATTGCTGTACTGATGAAGTACATGGAACCAAAGATAAGTAGAGGGCTTCGGCAAGTTTCAGGTTCACTCAGCAGCTGTGGAGTCAAGACACTGGTTGATGAATTATCTTTCGGTCTTCGGTATGACTACAACGCAAGAACCAATTACACAAGATTTTCTCTTCGCGTGCCCTTAACATCAGATCATTTTGACCAACATTCAATGGATGGCATCGAGTCTTCAGACATTGATGCGCAACCCATATCTGTTCCAACACCTTTAATATGCAAGCCACTTCAACTTCCATCAAGGGCCATGGGACATTACGAAACTAGCATTTACTTCAACCATGAGTATATGAAGCTGGCATTGGATCTTCTCACAGGTTTTGTTGGACCTAGTGATGAAGACGATCCAGTCAACAAGCAATCGCCAGAGAGAGAAGATGATTCTGATTCACCAACTACTCCAGATGACAGTGTTTTCATCGTGACAGCTCATGTTGAAAGCATAAAGTGTGTCATAAGTGATCCCGTAATGGGAATGCATCGTCCTCTATTTTCCATTTGTTTGCCGACACTTTCACTGACTATGTCGCAGCTTAAAGAAATCCTGCACAACCGCGAATCCAAACTTTATCAATTGAAGGAAAGGAACAGCTTCCACAATGCACAAGATTTGCAAGTCACCATGGAGGTAAGGGTACTCTTTCAACCTTTCATCCCATTTCTTAAATGTCTCAATTAT
This sequence comes from Thalassiosira delicatula, assembly GCA_036939835.1. Classification (NCBI taxonomy): domain Eukaryota; phylum Bacillariophyta; class Thalassiosirophyceae; order Thalassiosirales; family Thalassiosiraceae; genus Thalassiosira; species Thalassiosira delicatula. Next base: position 8,624 of record JALLOY010000021.1, read on the forward strand.
TCACCTTTTTTTCATGCTGGTTTANTGCTGGTTTAGGCAACTCTATTTATTGATTATTTCAAATTGGGGTTGACTGTAAGAAGGGTGTCATTTATTGAGTCCCATTTTTCACCATATCTCATTTTGTTGATCTTCCCTCATATCTGTTTTAGAGAAATTGGGAACCACTTGTGGAGCCTTTCAAATGCTTGATTCTGTATGAGAGAGGAGCACAGAGGGGGAAAGGAATAATATTCGATGCTGACTGCCCCTTGCACCTCAACATCACAAGTGCTTTGATTGGTGAGTATTGCACCAACATGTGAAATACCCTCATTAACCCCTCAACATATGGAGATCGACTTTTCGGTTGGTACCTACTTCTTCTAATGCCTCATTTAATTTTCATCACAATCACAATACCAAACAGAAACAATGGATGATGCAATAAAAACCTTCGACCTTTTCAGGTCTGGTATTACGACCGCAGCTCCGCCATCAGCAAAGTCCAGCTGTGACTCAGAGACAATGAAAAGTGTATCAGCTGATGACCAGGGCCACAATCTCATCGTTTTCCACAGCTCTGCTCAGGAATTGGAAGGAAATGAACGGGTTGCTTTCTCTCTGAAGAACAGCACCGGGGAGCGTATTAGGATTCACACACACTCGGCACTTGAGACAGACCTCATGAGTAGCAATACAACAATTGCATACCTTGGCCATTTGAATATTATGGGCTTAAGTTTTCCGGCAACAGAGACGGTGATCAAAAATCTTCGGTCCGTTGAAATCCCTTTCAAAGGAGACCAGAACATAACATCATCGCATCATCGAAAGCAAAACAAAATTGCGACTAGCCATAACATTGATTTACAGGTGCCAGGGTTTTTATGGGTTCGCAATATTTCATTTGACAAAGCAGGAAAGCACTTTATCGAACTTGTACCTCGTTCACTTTCTGTCCAAGCCAAAGTTGATGCCGATTGGAGATTAAAAAACGCTCTCACTATTTTGGCAGAGGTAAATTCAGAAAATGGTGGGAGGAGACTCAACATCACAAGTACCTTCGAAATTATAAACAAGACTGACCATCCAATTGTGTTAGGTTTGTAATTCATCTTGTTCATAGGTTGGCCACTCTTGCGCAGGAAACTTTACTATTACTCACCCCTACGTTCTTGCCTGCTCACTTGTAGCAATCAATCCTGATCCCCGTCATTCTCCACCCGATCACTCCGGTCTGAACTTTGATTCATCGAAAGAGTCCAGGGGCAACGATGCCACTGGCACCGACGATGCTTTTGAAATTAACCGAATAAACCCAGAAGAAGCCTTTAGCATATCCTATCTACTGCTGGAGAGTGCCCTGAGATTGACTGGAAGCCATCTTGGCAGCCTTTGGATAAGACCGGATCAAACCAATACTGATTATTTCAGAGATGTCCCGGAAGCGCCCAACGCACCGGGACTTGATCAATCATCCATTGGTTATCCCTCTCGACCTATTCAGCTTGCAAAAATCTTGAACAAGTCACTAGTCATACTGAAAGAGTGTCATGGGGATCCAGTCATGGCGAATCAAGTTGGGCAGGCAATAGAAGTCAGTTGTCCCATCTTCGATAAAAACAAAATTCGAACAAATAGCCCTTTTTGCTATGTTCTTGAAGTAAAAAGGAGTCCTTTCGTTCGGTCCACTCCAGCCGAGATAACGACACAGGAGCCTGTAAATGTAGGTGATATGCCTTCACCTGCTAGAGTGGGGAAAGCAAAGGTACTTGTGGGCGACATTGGGAAAAATGCAAAGAATTTATTCACAACAAATAACAATGCCCCTGAGAAAGACTCAATCCACGGACCGATCGCCTACTCCTTGAGTATACATCCCCCGATAATCGTTGAAAACCTTCTACCCGAGCGGGGAAGGTTTGAGCTAATGAACGCAACAACTAAGATTGTGCTTTGGTGGGCAACCCTAGAAGCTGGAGAGAAGGTTCCTGTCCATACAGTAGGCCTTGACGCACCTCTTTTGCTCCTAGTCAACCTAGGCTTCTGCAGGACTGCTGTGGGAGAGGGAGCATTAGTTCATCATGGTGGTGGAGACGGGCTCCTCAAAGCTGGATGGAACAGACTTCGCAAAGCAGGCGCTTTCGCAAAGCGGGCGATGAGGGCCGCTGATACGATTACGGAATCAAAAGATCATCGAGGTGCGAAGCGGGTAGGTGCGATTAAAACCAGAAAATCAGTGGCTGCAAACCGGAAAGGGGGGCAGTTGGGTTTCAACACCGAGAATGATATGATTGAAAGCTCAGGTGGCGGTGCATTGAGGTATGATGGATTTGGCGTGGAGGATGTTGCAACGGAATTAGGTGTCATCGATAGTCTCGGTCAGCGCCTCACATTACTTATTGACAATGTCCTTGGAAGTGGTGGCCAACGTCGAATTTCGCTCTATTCTCCCTTCTGGATTGTAAGTATATTTGCAATATGAATATGTGTATGTTTTACAGCCTGTTTGACGCAGCACACTGACCCATTTCTTCCATATCAGGTAAACACAACAGAGCACTCGCTGCGATATAAGCAGGATAAATCTTTGTCGCTTGTCGCAGGGACTGTATTGAGTTCAGAAAAGGATGGGTCGAAACCTGTAGATGGAAGTTACCGCAATAACGACAATGAAGAAGATGATGATGGCCTAATTTTTGACAAAAGCATGGGCTCGCTCAACACGATATTTTCTGGGAGACCAGGTGCCCTCTCATTGTTGGAAAAATTGAATGACGATGCTGCCAAGCCAGCTTTATTAGCTTCCTTGATTAGCGAAGACTTGCCGCTCCATGCTGTATCAAAACTTGCATTTATGTTTAACTTTCAAGACGTGCTCTCGTTGGGAGGCTCTACAAGGTTATGTATACAGCTAGCTGACATCACAACTAACTCTTCTCGATATATATCAGCTTGGTCATCTGCGTTTGGCCTTGAGTCTGTTGGGGTCACACAAATAGTTGGGTGAGTTTTGGTGTCTTATTTTGCCGATGCTTTTTAAATCTACTTACTCTTTGCATGGGTGTCGTTTTACGCTTTTGCACATTTAGTATGCACTGCAAGGATGGGCGAGCGCTTGAAGTTTCTGTGTCAATTAGCATTGCTCCGGGTCGTCTTTCCAACTATACGAAGATTGTCCGGATTTGTCCTAGGTATATTGTTGTCAATCAACTACCGTGGCCGATTGTAAGTGCGCCTTTTTCATCATCACCTGAGTGTTGTACCATGATGCACACTGAACTGACCAGAATGCTCTCCATTTTTCTCAACAGCGCCTTTGGCAAGACGACTCCACAGTCCATCCCAATTTGGCGGTAGAGCATTCATTCAAAAACATTAATTTATCACAGAAGTGGATCTTCACTAATGATGAAGACAAACCAGATGGTGTTATCAACCAATATGAAGTGCTGTTTGGATCGCAAACTATGATAGGTCACGGGGAAGAGAGTGGGATGAACGCACAAACAACGGCTCATCAGGATGCATGCTATATCACAACTGCCCGTCCGTCAGAACTCGTTGCATTTCATTTACCGGACACTAGATTAGAACGGTTGCTAAGAGTCGATTTTGGGCCGTCTTGGTATTTATCGCCTAGCTTTCATGCGGATATGACTGGGGAGTGTGTCTTAGCTATGGTTAGAGCCAGGGACCTTCGTATGCTACCACACGTGAGCTCCCGAGGAGCACCAGAGTACACTTTGACTCTCCCTCCAGTCAACAACGATTGGTGCGGAGAGTTGGGAGTTTATTTCGAAACAGGCTGGGGAACAGAACACGCTCTGATTGTCAAAGGTATAAAAGAGGGCTCGTATGCAAACTATTTTTCCGACGTCACGTAAGTCATTATGTGTTGTAATAATTTCATCAAATTGTTGTCATTCCATTTCCCCCTCATACGTTGAAATAACATAATCAAAGTGTTGGCGATGAGCTAATAATGATCGACGCCGATCCGGTGGGGAAGTTCACTTTTGAGAAGGCGATGAAGGTGAATATGTTTGATGCTCTACACTTTTGGACCTTTGACAATCTCTACTCACATGGTGTGTTTCATGGGCATTTAAATAGTACTTAAAAACTCGTCTTGCCGCTGCAAAGGAAGCTGCGGAGGCAAGAGACAACCGGTCGTCGATTCGACCACTGCAAAGGATAAGCAATATGCAGACACGGAAACGATTGCGTAGGGACAGTTCCAATGATACGAGCGTGACTCTTACATTCCGCACCCTAGAGGAGCGGTTGAGGTGTTTGCGCCGTGCTGCCGTGTCCAACAATGCTACAGGACTACCTCTTGAAGACCCGAGCAAGCGTAATTTATTGAAGCACAGCAAGGCATCACAGAAAATTGATCTCCACACTCCTTCAGAACAGGGCAGTTCAAAAGACTTATTCGTTGAAACGAAATTCCTTTTTCAGTCTATTTTTGTCTTTTTACGAGTTCCTGACCCGGCAGACCCTCCTCACAGGATCATCAATCGATCATTACGGTGGATTATTTACTACCGACAGAGGTAAGTATTGGGTTTACTCCTTTGTCAATCAAGTTGTTTCGCCAGTTCGCATCTCATCTCTCATGTTGACTAACCACAGAGAATGCGATTCTCACCCATGGAAATCTTTATCCCCTGGGGAGTCGGCTTCATACACATGGGAAGAACCATTGAAAGAAAAGAAACTGTCAGTTCGTGTTGGTGTTGGCGAATGGATTGGTGGTGAATTGGCAAAATCAAATAATCTCCCTCTTGTTGTCCTGAAGAGGGAGANAAAATCAAATAATCTCCCTCTTCAGGACAACAAGAATGACCGAAGACCACTCTTTTCTTTCCAATTTATTGAGAACGAAGAAATGGGCCACTTTGGTGCAACCAAAACTGTGAATCTCGAGTTGATAGGCTCCAACGTCAAGCTTCCTCTTCCAGCAAGGGGGTCTTCTAGCAGTATAGAGGAAAACTCTATTCTGTGTCAGGTTGACACGGAAGGGGCAACACGGGTGCTTATCATATGTGATGAGGAGACTGGGCCAAGCTTCGATGACCAAACACTGGTGCGCTTGTACTTGTCCAGCATAAAAAAAGAAATGAGAGACGAAGAGATTAGACAAGCTAATATTGGTGCTTTGAACAAAGCGTTTTTATCATTGACATGTGGAATCGACCAATCAATCAGGCCTGAAGATGAGATTCAAGTTGACGAAGAAAACAGACAAGCAAATATTGATGCTTTGAACAAAGCCTTTTCATTTTTGAAAAGTGGAATTGACCAAGCGAGCAGCCCTAAGTTCGAGACTAAAGCCGGCCTTGGTAATTGTGCTTTGTCAACTTCCCTCAGCCCCACAGATGACAGCATGATCAACCCAAGTCTTGGTGAAATGGGCGAGTATGAAAAGCCCCGCAATCTGGATTGCTCAGAGGCGATTGAATCCAGGTTGCAACAAATTGTGGATTATGATGAAGGTACGAAGTGAATGAGATCATGCCAATCAAAATTGTTCTAACAAATGCCACCCCTCAAACAACCACCATGATGCTTTAGGACTCTTTATTGCAAAGTGCAACCAGGTAGTTGTTGAGGTTTTGGAAGCTGTTGGATTAAGGTCCTCGGACTTGAACGGTCTTTCTAATCCCTATGTCACTGTTGGACTGATCTCCGGGACTCGGAAAAGGCGCACTGGCTCATTCAGAAGCAAATCAACGAGAAGTACCTACTTCGTCGAACGAACTCTCAGCCCACAATGGAATAAACAGGCATTTATTTTTGATACCCCTGCGAGTGCTTCGTCTGATCCAAGAGAAACTCGCCGTTTTTCAATACAATGGTGAGTAAAGAAAATTCATAGACCCAGCAATATTGAATCACCACGTTTCTTAACAACAAATCATCAAACCCTCCCAAGTGTGATCAAAAGTAAACAACAGCTAGGACACGACAAATTCCTCGGTCAAGGTAAATCGTAGCTCTTGTCATTGCATAATGGCAATGCTACACTTTGTAAACTCTCATCAATACTTTCAATTTGTCGTTTCACACCCAAGCTCACGTTCACCTGCGGAATTTAAGAGACCAAAAAGAAAGCATTGGATGGTACCCACTCATGGGCAAGTTAGGGCAAAGCGATGCAGGAAAAGATGCTCTCGACAGGATTTCTGGATCCATCAGATTACGAGTTCAATGGGTTCGTGACTGCCCTGGATTGATGGAGTACTACCTCTTGTGTTCAGAATGCCGTTTGGAAGCACTATCCAGAAGTAGAAATGGTATGAAGCGGCAGTTAAAGTCATTGCAAGATGCTGCCAAAGAAAAGGAAGAATTAGGCGAATCCCCTTATGCCGCCAGCGTACCTGCATTGGCTGCAATGTACAAGAGTAAGAAACGAAATTCTCCTGTACCTGATTTTGATAACACAGGAACAACGACAAAAGGGGAGAAATCATCTAAAGTGGTTAAGGGTGTCCTTGCAACTGAGAGCAAGCTGAAACATGTCATCAACACTGCACGATTCATGGTGGCTGCAAAACGTTCACCAAGGCTGGAAAAAAGAAAAGGATTCACGAGCTCTGTCATGCAAAGTGTGCGCGAGGACGTTTATGCAGAGGATGCACCATCTTTTGATGATATGTTTGATTCTTTTGGTGCAAGCCTTGGTGAATCCCCAAGCCGTCCGCACTTATTTGGCTTTGATGGCTCCTCAAATAGCAATGCTATCCCCACACAAAGCAGCATTCTTCCTGGTGGCAATTATGTTTCTACTATAAAGAGCGCGTACTCTCTCACACATGAAGCAAATACTCGCCTTTTGCGTCTGCGTTGGCACAGCTGGGAACATCAAATTGACAACGGTGCAGCGCTTTACACCCCTCCGTTCTACTCATCATGGCATGTCTCACATGCATTCATCAACCACACCATGACCAAGCCGAAGTGTCCAAAGATTAACTTACAAACTGATTATAAAAATACGGAAGAAGACCAAGCAGGAATCTCTCCCATGTCTGAGTTTCTCAAACTGCCCCCTGAAGCACCACGCCTTGCTGCAAAGAGAGAGGACAAACACGTGCATAAAATAATGTGTTCAAGAGCTTCATTTTCGAAAGCTGCGAGGCGTTCATTGGGCAGTGTTCTCAACCTCGGTGGAGGTGAGCGATTGGTCGTTACATTTACCAATTGCTACCATTTAGCTTTCCTCCCCATTTGTTTGTTCACCGTCTAACTCATGCGTACTTACCTTCTACTTATTGTGATTTGAACTTCTCAGTGCTCATCATTCGTCCCATCACAGCATTGAATCTCCCCGAGAACTTCACAGGCATGTTTGTTAAGCTACGGTGAGTTTGTTTTCACACTCAAAAGGGAAAATCTGGCACCCTTGGGAAGCTGTCCTCATCTCATTCTGGGGTTCATTGCTATTCAATACCCTATAAATAGATACGGCAACAAGATATGTTTGAGTGAAACTGTTGATAGCAAAGTTGTTCCCGTGTGGATGGATGAAAAATCTCTCTATTCAGCACATCATAAGCATGATTCCACCAATACGAAAAGCAGCATGCGTTTCGCCATGAAAATGAGAAACCGTTCAGAAAACGAAGGGATTACTGACCTTTATGACCTTGCTGAAAGGGTAAATCCAGCAGCGTGAGTATTTTGTAGGGGCCTATCCCTCTTTTTGCAAATCTTATTTGTCTTGTGGCTAATTTGAAATAATCAACCTCACAGAGCATGGGGGAAACCCCGAGAAAATGATATTCGATTAGACATACTCCCGTTTGAGACAAGCAAGTCGTTGCGACTCACCGTGATCGGAGAGCGGCTTCAATCGAAGGTGGAAATAGGGGTCCTTGAGATCCCGCTCGGCCCTGCGCTTGAATGTTGTGCACAGTCAATGGAGGATCACAAAGAAGGTGTGTTGTTGCATTGATTATTAATCATTGCATTTTCCCATTGCTGCCATTTATTTTTTGCCACTTGATAGTCAAATGCCCAATTAGATATCTCACTCCAAGCACTTTTCTCTCACCCATCATTAGATACGAATAGACTAAACCCAGAAGGATTGCCACCTGCCTACATCAGATGGTTTCCGTTGATGTCACCTTCCGAGGCTGTTCCTATCGAGGGCGACATGGGGAAAAGCACCCGGCCACTCGAGTCCGAGAAAGTGAATGATAGCATGTTTACAGAATATTTTGCTCCCTGCATCAAGTTGGCGTTGTGAGACCCCTTTTATATATTTGTTTTCTCTAACTTTACGCCCTACTCCCGACTAACACATAATTCAAAACACAGGATCTTCCGACCAAATGAAGATGGAATTGATTTCACCAATGCTGGATCAAGAACTGGTATTGGATGCGGTGGTGGAACCCACACTGAACAGTATGCACATGCGAGACTGGATCGGCTTTCGATGGCCTTGATTGATTCCTCTCGTACGATGGAACTTCTCTCACTATCGTCACGTGGTGCTGACCTAAGGGTATCGGTAACAAAGAAAAAAACCCGCTTGGCTTTTGCTGTGGGGAATGTCCAGGTGGATCAACAAAGTTTGGGCATGAATACAAAACCAGTTATTTTGGCGCCTACACCAGTCAAACTCCCTCACCCCACAGTTCAATTTATGGCGTGGAAGGATAATATTCGATCAACTCAGATGGAATCCTATGAGTATGTAGCTATCCACGTAAGTCTGCCCATGCCAGGGTTCTACTAATTTTATTCCTGTGTTCATTTCTGCTCACAATAATTTCTCACTTCTGCCCAGGTTCAAGAGATGGATCTCAAGATTGAGGAGTCATGGCTGTGCGATGTCTGGGAGTTTTATTTGGATGTTATGAAAAAACGAGAAGCAAAACAAAGCAATCCTACTCGAGACAAGAATACCAACTCATCCTCAGCTCCCTTTGAGGTCCAACAAAAAAACACGGCTATTGAAAATGCTGCTACCTTTTTGAAAGAAAACAAAAAGTCAACGAAAAAGAAAATTTACGTGAAAGAGCTGTATCTTGGTTTCATGAAGGTCAATTTAAGCTACTCCAAGAGCCCTAAAAGAAACTGGGGGAACGTAGAGCCATCTGGAGAAACTTTGGCTGGTGTTGACTGTCAAGAGTTGTTTTCATCTGCCACTATGTTATCACCGGGACAACTGGGCCATCAGAGTGGTGCAGATGCCTACCGCCAATGGTCCGAAAATATGACTGATGGTGACGTCGATGAAAGGTTGCAGTATGCCAACATCATCTCAGCTGTATTGCCCTCAATATCTTCGGCTCCCATCACGTTCCAAGAACGGTGTTTCCCTCCTCTCTACGAATCAGAAGGCGCCATTTGGGCATCATTGAAGAGCTGGTACTCCGGCGAGGCCCTCAGACAAATTTACAAAATGGTAGGATCACTGGGTAAGTCAATTTTTGTGTGTGTGCGGCATTGGTATTTCATCTTTCTCACGCCCCGCATGTCAGCGCAGATTTCTTGGGAAACCCCACGATCATGCTCACATCGTTCCGTACTGGGCTTCAAGATTTTTTTCTCCAGCCCTCTCGTGAACTTAAGCACATTGCCAAGAATCCCTCACGAGTTGGCGTTGGGGTCTTGAAGGGTGCCCTATCGCTCTTTTCGAATAGCACTAGTGGCATCTTCGGGTTCGCCTCAAATTTGGGAGCTCATTTTGGTCACGGTGCCACAATACTCACTTTAGATGAAGATTTCCAGCGTCTTCACTCCGAGCAAAAGGCAGCACAACAAAAGCATTATGATAGGTGATATTTGTGTAATCCTCTCATTGATATCGTTGCGCGCCTCTTTTGCTAACAGAATCATGTACAATTTTGTTCGTGCATTATGATAGGTGGAAGAAGAAAGGATTTCGTCACGTCACACTCATAGTCACAAGACCCGTGCATGATATCGCATTTGGATTAGGCTTAGGTGACCAGCATCATTCTTGAAAATTTTCACTTTTTCACTCCTCTCTTTTCAAACAATCTCTCTCTTTCTCTCTCTCTCTCTCTCTCTCTCTCTCTCTCTCTCTCTCTCTCTCTCTCTCTCTCCGAACAATATTTATTCCTTCATTAGGTGTTACAGGCGTTATAACCGAACCATATAGAGGTGCCAAAAAAGATGGGATTGTGGGATTTACGAAAGGCACCGCCATTGGCGTCATTGGATTTTTTGTCAAACCCATAGTTGGGGTCTCGGATGCATTTGCACATGTCACAGAGTCAATGCACGACATTGCGAAAAGCGTGAATTTGGTGAGTGGGTTTGGACATTTTCGCCCTCATTACCCTTTCTTTCTCACAGTTGTTGCTGCCCGCTGTCCGTCTAGTTGGAGGCAAATTTCAAACCCATTGAAAAGTACCGACTACCTTACGCTTTCACTACGAAACGGATGTTACTTCCTTTCAACCAAGTAGCCTCACGGAGTGCTCAGCTGTTACTTCAACATCCACTTGACAAGAAAGTAAGGAAGGGAGAAGAGGTTATCGTTGCTTCGGAGGCTCTTCATTTGGAAAATGGACTTGACCAGTATGTTGTTGTCACGACAATGAGAGTTGTCTTGTTCAGATTGAAGGTTGTAGATGGCCAGGGCTTCATTGCAGATCACCTGATGTGGCAACTTCGCTTTGGAAATGGGACCAGAATATCATCAAGTTTGGGTGCCCGAGGGCACAATGTTTCAATCCTTTATGTCTCAAGACATATTTCTCAGCAACAAGAAAATGTTCACGAAACAGATTTTTTCAATACCTCCTTACACGATGCAATTCCGGAAGCATCCCCACGGGTTGGAATCGACCAAGATGGACAGAGTGATAACCTTTCCGTCGAAGGAGAGGGGAAACATTTTAATCCTGAAACACCAAAAAGATTCTATCGCCCCGCATGGCCTCGCGTTGCGAATGAAGGGAATGGCATAGCAAGGCATGCCATTGAAGCAGAATTCAAACAAAGCTCGCAACTATCTCGGATCCATAATGCAATCTGTTGCCTCTCTGGGGACTTTGACTCTATTCTATACGAAGGGAACCGCAATGGCGGGAGCGAAGGAATAACAACATTTGGACCATTAATTTTTGAGCGACCAAAACCCAAGCCTGAAATGCCAGCAGGAAACGATAGTGATGATTTCAACTACTTATATTCATCTGTTGCACATGCCAAATGGAAATGCGATGAGCTGCAACACGACAACCCTTTTTCTGAAGTATTGATGAATTCAAATCTCTCCAAGAGTCCGTCGTGGTTAGTGGAATCGCGAGCACGTGGCATGTTTGCACCGCCACCACCTCCAACACTGCCGTCTAATTCTGCAGAGCCTACCAGGGACTTTGTTGTCAGTGGGGTATTATCTGAGTTAGAGACTGGCCCACGGTCACCCACGAGTGCTTCTCAAGGTACATATACTCATACTGACAGGCTTGCAGAAAACGACCAGTTTTTCCGTGATTGCCAGCTTCCTGTCGGCGATGCTATTGCCATGAAAGAAAACCATAGCACTAGCTCGTCTTGTCCAAGAAGTTCTGTTTTAATGGAGCCGAATGATCATTTTGATGATCAAGACTGTTTTTCAAACGAAGGCTTGTCATTAGATGATGCTGGTGCTTGTCCCTTAGGTGACAATTCAAATCGCGAGATAACTTTGGAGGGACTTGGTTCAGGTGCTCAAAGCTCACCAATGGAGGAAACATCAATTCAAGAGATACTACCTGCAAACCGATCTCATATCTATACACAGCCGACGCCTACAATGCTGACCGCCGCAAGCGCACCCAAAGAGTCTGGATTTGAGACCTGTTCCTTAGATGTAAGATTGCGCAAGGTTGAAACTCTGTTGGAATGCCTGGTGGGTTGTGATTCACTGAAAGCTACCGCATCCAGTGTCGGGAGGGTGAACACACCATCTCAATCAAACCAACAAGACACTGATCATTTCACTGCAGCTCTTCCCACCTCTGAAGTGGAAGCCCTAAAGAAAGAAATTGAAGACCTGAAAATGCAACTTGCGGCCAAAACTCACAAATCTAAAGATTCCAACCATGGATTGCATTCAGAAGCCCACTTTGTGAATGAGACTACGGAGGTGGAAAGGAAGAAACCAAAAGTTCGCACGAGGAAAAATGTATTTCGCAGGAAACGGGCAAAATAATTAAGCGGCACCTTCAAATAGTTCGCGTGCTGGTGAGGGACCCACATGCAGGTTGTTTCAAATTCTAATTTCGGCTAATGGATGGAAAAAGCTTTTGGACCAAATCGCGTGTCAGCTAGTACTTGTCATACCTGTTGATGATTCTCGTCCACCATCTTTGATTCAATGCGTTGGAATGAAAGGGGATTTTGGCCGTTGTGCAGTTCTCTCATTTGAGATTGAAAATCACATCTTGATATTACCCACCCATGTGGTAGAAAAGCAATAGAGTTGGCTCTACTTGCAATGCAGCAAGTTCTTCTGCACGTATATGAAAATCTATACTACAGTACCAGCAGTTGTCAATTATAGGACGGTCGAAAAACAAATGTTTGCCCCCCATAAATCAGGACGTTTACCTCGACCAAAATAACTTTAAACCTATCCATTTTATGCCACTTCTGATGGAATACTGCAGAAATATGCCTTTTTTGCGGTTCGAATGATATGTGATATGAGGGCAATTGCTCCAAAGGCGGCGGGGCCCTCGAACCACAAACACACGTATGCCACATTACCCATCACCAAACGGGCGCAGAGCAAATGTGCACGGTCACTTGCCGTTACCTTAGTACTATACGCTCTTATGCTATAGTAACAGCTTCACCCATCCTGCAAAGGATACCACCTTTGGTTGCCCCCACTCCCGTCCTCACGGATAGGGGCGGTGGAGCCGGTCCGCCCCGTACGAGTAGCGTTGCGCAGAGAGCTCAAACGGCTGAGAAATGTCCCGTGGGCGGAATTCCCTAC
>JALLOY010000022.1:0-21008 GCA_036939835.1 Thalassiosira delicatula
AATACAAAGCAATGAAACTGTGGGTGTTGTCATAGAGCATGTATTTTGTTACAAAGATAGACATGATTCCCCTAACCCCATCAATTATTGGGTCAAGAGATCTGGTAGGTACCCAAGTCTGATTTTCAGTTCCTACCAATGATCCCAAGATTGGTACCAAGTTTCCCATTTTTATCGGACTCCATAGTATTAGTAGGACCGTAATTTCTTTCTAGATTTGATCGCCCGGCGCACAAGTGCGTTGATGTCGCACCCCCAAAGAATTGTGATGTGCGCACACGGTTGTGTCCATTTTTGTCCAAAAAGCGAGAACATGGAAATTAATTCTTGAGAACGCACAAATGTACCTGATGTATCATCTATTCTACAAATGCCCACTCCAAAGGAGGAACAAGTCTTTCGTGGGAGCTTGATTTCACGAAGCTGGTACTGAATAAGGTACATCACACAAAAAATGAGCACATAGGATCTAATATTGTACCGAATCTGTCCCCAGTTTTGGCCATTGATGGGATCAGCCTCACCAGTTACGGTGTGAGTGGTACATTCATATCTCAATCCTTTTCTAAGGGGTATTAAATTGACAAATATCAACAATGGGGTGTCTGATTATCACCTGTCAGTTTTGATTGGGCCCTGTATGCTGACATTTTGCTTGTGGTGCGTTTTTGGTGTTAGTGACAAGCATGGTTTTTGCTTATGCTGGAGGGCCTACTGTTAACTTGTCAGTCATGTCCAACTGGTGAAACATAGGAGGGCATGGGTACAGAACGTCAAGCCCTCAAGAGTAGAACATCTCCTCTTGGGTCTGTAGAAAGTTTTACAAGGTGGTGGTGTAGAGGGCACTACCTTGTGGGATCAAAATATGGACGTACAGTCTGGTCTTGTTGACAAGGCTGGAAACGTTCTACATCTGGGCAGCATATTGGATGTGTTTGAAAGAATGAGATGAGCCAAGACAATCAATGGGAATATCATTATTCAGAAGTTGTTCTCGGGGAATGTGACATCCCCATCATGAGGAGTGTGTTTGAATACAATCTTGGTCAACAGTGGAACATGTAGTGTGTCACCCTGTATTTGCTCAACGTTGGGACTGCAGGCGCTCCCCACCATTTGTTTTGGCAGAAGCAGACAATAGACCTGTGCAAGGAGCCCCAAATTTTTGGGTACTTGAGTGATGGTTCAACCACCTCAAAAAGAGATTGGGGGCCATCTAGCATATCCTAGAGCGTGTTGTAAATGCTTAGTTTTTAACTCTTCTGAAAAAGTATCTAGGTGGGGTGGCATGTGCCCTTGCTTGGCTGTCCAGCCAAAATAAATACAGAGTATGACACAAATGACCTCCCCCATTGGTAGCCAATTAACACACACCTCAGAGGACTACATGACATAATCATTTGTATTGTAGTTGTTTATTCTGTATCAAACGGCAAATGTGCAGTCTGACACAAAATGTGTGTTGTCTTGTTGACCGAAGGTGAGAATAAACAAACAGTTGTTTGTTGGGGTGCAATCCCAAACTAAATGCGCCTTGTGAGTTTGTTTACCGTGTCCCGCAGGGACACAGGCCCAAATCACCGTGGAGCTAGAATATGCATTGCACGACAGCAAGTAATAGCACACCAGTGCTTGGGTTTCACACTTACCATACCTATAAAGTTGGTGTGAACCCCCCATTCTCCCTCATTTTTGCAGAGGCCAAAACTCGAGATGACTTTGTGATTCCCTCGAGACTGGGCATGTTGACCTGATCTTCAGCAACAATCGAGGGTTGACGAGGGTGTAGAATATCCACGTGACCGTTGCTTAAGATATTATAGACAATTTACAGATTAACATGATGACCCCAAGTATTTACAAGTGGCCATTGGTTCAAAATGACTTTCTTTTTATCACAATTCTCCAAGGCCGTTCCCTGCATCAACTTCAACTAAACAGTAAGTCTCAGCTGTGGGCTCAGTATCCTCTCCTTTATCAACCTCGCTTACAAATTGCTCAGAACTTTGTGTGTGGATTCTGGGCGGAACTAGTCCATTACAAAAAAAGATGCCCAGAAGGATAAGGATGGCGCCTAGAATATATAACCTAACAGTTGAAGGACGATGGCTGTCATTCTGTGCTGAATCCAGTTGATGTTTGGTTGTGATGCCTTCAATCCGGATCCCTTCGGCGCCCTTTTCTCTGTCCTCTTGGGTGGAAATGGGTACATCAGCCTGCAGTTCAGTCGGCTCGACGACTGCATCTTCTGGTATGGTCAAATCATTATTTTTGGGCAATGCAGCTGCTGCATCGTCATTTTCCTCTGTGATTGAAGCACATCCACTATCACAGTCACCATTGTGCGCATCACCCTTCATCTCGTCTGACTCTGTCAAGTCGTTAGTTTCCTCGCTCGTCGCAATTGGTTGTTCTAAATCAATACTTGCTGCGATTGACTCTTCTATATCAATGCTACCCTTCAACAGCGCATCTTGAAACCAAAGATTTCCAAATACCTTCCAGTGATACTTTTCACTGATTTCTTCGGTTTTGTTGTCCTGGCTTTGAGTTTTTGCCAGCCATTTCCACTTTGAATCATTACATTTATAAATCTGTTGATCTTCATCAATTGCACTCGCACTGGGAACCCTTTCTCGACTGTCAAACAACAACTTTAGCTTTGTCTGGTAAAGCAATTTTTGAAGATCAATGTAATTCCTGGTTGTAACACTGTGGGGAATCGCGGCAAATATACCATCTGACTCGTCACAACAATTGTTTCTTTTCAAAAAGGCAGATAATCCTTCATTCGATGACTCAGACGCAGGTAGAATCAGCCGTTCGCAGTAAAAATTGAGGACATCATCACAAAAGGCATCGATTTCATTTATAATGTCATCAGTGGTCTTTGAATCCAATAGATTCAGAATACCCTCACGTGCTGAATCTGCTGTTTGTTTTTGGAAGGGTTCGGCAAGAACGCTTGAAATTCCAACAAATCGATAAGCTTCAGAAGACAGCTGTTCTCCGCAAACACAAATCAGCTCCCACAACTCATTTTTCCCAAGGGAGTTCAAAAAATTCAATTGTGCATCGTCCAAGTCTGGGAAGCCAACCTCTTGTAGGCTAGGGGTGCCACACGCACTCATGACTGTCTGGCCAAATTGTGCCACGCCTCGGAGGAAGTCATCACGTTGTAAATAGCACATTACATTTCTCAATCCTTCGAGAAGATTCGTCCATGCGTCGTGAGGAAAATTTTGGAAGGTGACAATGATGGTGTGGCGGTTATTAGTATTTCCTTCGACAAATCCATTTTTCTTCGCACCATCTTTGACTTCTTCGTAGAGCGATAAATCTTCATTTCGGGCAAAGAAGAGCCCATCAGAGCTGCAGAAGCACGCAGCACTTGAGTCATCGCCATTCTCTGCACTCGCGCTGCAGTCTCGGAAATCGAATCTCTCCCGTAAGAACGAGAGTGGGCTCTTAATTAGTTGTAGTTGGCTCATCATTCCCATGTCATTGATAATTGCTTTCGTTAGACTCTCTGTGTTGAAATTGCGCTCGTCTCTCATCCAGTAGCTCTCAATTAGATTGTCAATAATAACTTGAGTGTGGGAGATAGCACCATTCAGTATAATGCTGCCTCTGGAAGCACGCAAAAGTGTTCTTGGGTGAATTTCTTCCACCTCCAAATCAATACTGTTTGGGCTTGCGATTGCACTGAGGCTTTTGATGAAGTTGTTGTATCGTAGCACAAGTTCATTTATGATCAGAAACAAAAAGTCATGACCCTCCGTAGGATGTTCCATCTCACTCAATATTGACATGAGGGAGCAATTTGTAATATCACTAAAAGGAACATGTACTTCTTCACAGTCCCAGTTGACGACCGAATCATTTTCACTCAAAAATGTGTTGACTCCTTTAACAACATTGGTCCACAAACTTTGCAGATGTGTGCAATCAATAGACCCAAATCGATTTGTGAGCAAGTGTTTGTCCATGATGTTTTCAACCTTCGTATTCATAGCTTGGTCCTTTGTCACCATATGGCGGAATGTTTTGTGTACAAACACATAAAACTGACAAGAGCGTCAAAGGAAGTGTGAGAGATGGGAGTTAGATATTGATGGTGCGGTGGAGCACCAAAATGAATGTTTTGTCTCGTACTCACCTCTATCATATCCGGAAGATAGGACAAATGCGCAAGTTTGGGCAAGTGACCGATTATGTTTACGAGTAACCTTGTGCCAGGGTTGCCTTCCACTTCAGGCATAAAGTCAACGAGATGAATGGATCGAAATGCACAATCAGCTTGCTCTCTTTGAACATGAAATGACATTGGTGGAACCTTGAACTGGATTGCCCTCATTCTCAATTCAGAGCCACTGTTAAACTCATCAAACATAATTTTCTTCGTTTCGTAATCTTCGCCCAGCCGCTGCAATGCAGTTTGATCCTCTGTGTGTTGGCTTGATTGATTATATGGAAGTGACTGGTCAAGAGAGAAGTTCCGACCGCATCCAAAGGTTCCGCGAACCGCTTGCCCACCAACTGCTGGAGCTCCACCCACCTCGTGTGCATCTCTGCCGCAGATAAATTGACGACAGTTTATTTGGTCTATACCAAAGAGCCCACGGCAATGTGGACACGCTCGATAATGTTGATTAAATTGTGCAATCTCTCTTTGTGTGTTCCGGAGATTGGTTTCTGCGTCTGTCATCTCTGCCAAGATATCCCGGCGGAGCAAAGAGATGCCTTGTTTCCATGGTCCACACCAATCAAAGCTATTCAAAGCTCCGCCTTCGCTCAGTAGTGTTACCAGATGGCCTTCTCCACGCATCCTTACTATCACTGAAAAGAAAAGCTCGGGCCATTTGGGTGCTGCCATGATGCTAGATAATACACGTGCAGCCAAATATGGGTCCATCCCACAAAGGGCCAACGCTTGTGATGTTGTAGACAGTTCCTCGGCAACTTTACACACAAAGCAAATGAGAATTGCGTCAGCTTCCAGAATGCCAAGAGAAGAACCAACAGATGAGAATGCCGCATGTGGGTCAAGTTGGAGGAGTCTTTGGCGCCGCATATGACCCATCTGTGAAACCGCTCTTTCGTGATAAATAGTTTGCTCAAGCAAACCCAACAAATCTTCTGATGAAGATCCACTGATCTTCACTCTATCCAGTAAAACACCCAGAATAATATCAAAAGTAGCATCTGCTAATGGACCTTCAAAAGAATTCGTGTAGCTCTGAAGGAACCATGAAATGTCATCAATTATATCGTTGTTTGTGGCCGATTGGCTATCACTGCGAAGCCATGGTGGAATATAATGTAACATGGACTCTTGACAACAGTCTGAGATACCTTCACCAATCAAATTTCGACAAGTCAGTTGCGCAACAGACCGAGAGAAGAGTTTTGTTGGAAGGGTGAACTGGGTTGTATTGTGATCACTACTGGCGCTGGAAAGTAATAAATTCCGGAGGTGAACAACCGCCATCTGGTGCTCAACGAGACGCTTCTTGATTAAAGCAAGAAGGAAGTTGGCATCAGCTTGGTCAATGTCAGAAATACTCCTGAGCCACCACGGACTGAAAAATATGCGTAGCAAGGCATCTTCTGCATCTCTAATCCAATCCATCCCATTGCTAGCAGAGTTTTCATTCAGCAGTTCAAAGAAATTACTCAAAGAGTACCGCATTGGGTGAGTCACTTCATTGATTTGTTCTGTCATTTTAGACAGAGTTGCTTGGGGTACATTGGCCTTGATGATAACACTTAAAAAGACAAGTTGGCGCAAGACAATGACCATAGACTTCTCAACAATCTGTGCTTCGTCTCCAATAATGGTGGGAATTGATTGCATGAAGACTGAAAACGAGTGGCTCCATTTTGTCATATCAGAATCGGTGAGTGAAGTCTTGAAATGGCTAAGTAGCATGCTGACAAGTTGGTGGCCTTCGATGGTTTCTCCTTCTGTGGAGAGATCAACAGGCAAGTCTGCCATTATATCCCATGATGATATGCGGATGATATTGTTGTCATTCAGTTTGCATACTATGTGGAGAAACACAAGATTTTGCCTCCAAGAACTTGTCGGTGGGGACGTTTTGTTGATTTTGTTCAAAGTCCAGGCGACACCTTGCGGTAAATTCCTAACCCCTAATTTCCAAAGGAGCATGTGCGATAAATACCTCTCAAAAAGTCCGGGTGACGATTCGACAGCTTTGATTACGGCCCGCACAGTTTCGATCATTGATTCATCAATAGGTAGAGATAAATTATTAGAGTCCTCAAGCAATGTGCCAAATAACTTATCAGCTCTCTCCATAATGTCGCTTTGATCAATCTGTGAATTATTTTCAAGCGAGCGACAATACGCCTTGTCCAGGACCATGTCAATACACGACGATATTTGGTAATAAAAGGGGAAAAATACCAGCGCTTGAGAATTGTTCAAATCCAATGGTAGAGGATTCAGGTGGTGGTAAACATCTCTGTGCAGCAAAAGCTCTTTCAGTGGTATAGTAGGCAGCGCATCCAGAACCAATGAGAAGATATCATCAGTCTCTGAGTTGGAACACGCCTCCTCTAACATATCCAAGTTAGACCAGACATTGATATCAAGAATGCTGTTGGCTAGAAATTTGTTGAATGTGTGCTGAAATGTGTTCCTCACTGCAGTGCTGAGGGATAAGTGAGTAGTACCTGATTTCAATCCACGAGCTGAACGGTGCAACATTTCACAAATTGCTTCCTTTGTCCACATGCATAAATATTTCTCAATCAAAATCTGTCCCAGGGTTTCACCTTTGATTTTGTACTTCAAAACAGCTTCTATCTTGATGAGTCTTTCTGGAAATTGCATTTCTTTATTAACAGATTCAGTATGAGGAGAATGAGAATAAAAAGAGACTTGACTGGCAACATACTGCCCAGCTTTTGGCAAGAGTGCACCAAGAAGTGAGCTGGCATCTAGAACATCTTCGTCGAAGCAAGCTGCTGTAAAGACGTTATTGACGGATAGATGGGATGAAGA
This sequence comes from Thalassiosira delicatula, assembly GCA_036939835.1. Taxonomy (NCBI): domain Eukaryota; phylum Bacillariophyta; class Thalassiosirophyceae; order Thalassiosirales; family Thalassiosiraceae; genus Thalassiosira; species Thalassiosira delicatula. Next base: position 7,031 of record JALLOY010000022.1, read on the forward strand.
AGCACCGTGATAACCAATCCCATCAAGATACGCACACTGCCAATTTCCAAGAAAGAGGGCCGGATAGCTTGGCTTCTCGCATGACAACGGATAATGCAGCAATAAGAAGAACTTTTTGGTTGGCATCAGCCCTATTTGCTCGGTGTATGTGCGAATAAAGTTCACCAAGTTGGAAGAGCATTGCATTTGCATATTGACTACCAAAATGAAACTGTCGACCTCTTTTTTTGATGACCATGAATCAATAGTACTCCGAACTGATGATTCGCTCTTGAGAAGAGCAAGATGGTGAATCTCCACATCAGATGGGTTTGAGTAGACAATGTCACGTATTTTTGACTCAGAAAGTGATTCATCGGGGAGTTTTGAAGTGCACCCGTCGTGGCCACACCATGTGGGTAACATATGAGCGCATGAATCACTGCGAGCGTGTAACATGTGCAGCTTAGAATTGGTGTTTGATTTGTTTGATATTTTTGAGATAAACGATTTCAGATGGAAATGTTCATGACGCCCAAAGTACAAACGTAAGACGTCGTCTGGGAGGCAATCACTATCCCACAGAGAAAGAGATGGCAAATTGAGGCATGGTTGATGAATGAACCAATTAAATATGGGTATTCTTTGAGTCATTCTCACCGTTGCAAGAATATCGCCTCAGGCGTTGTCACTTGTAACAATTTAAAGACCACGTGCCTTGTGATTGTAGCTTGCACAATGAAATTCAGGCTACGTGATAGTGGGGAGTCAGGCTGTACAGCGAGTGTCAAATCGAGAAACGCTTTTTCCAGTTGGCCTTGATCTATGCTCTCAATGTCTAGTATTTTTCTAAACTCAACGCCATCGAGTCCATGGAGCTCAGATGAGGCAGTGAGAATAGATTGTTCAATGTCCTCAATTGAGATGTCTGCTATCAACCATTTCTTAAGAAAATTCAATGTGCTGGAATGGATTGTCTGCCTCGCAGCAACATGGCCGCGCTGGCTGAGGTCTGGTGAGCCAACAGCAGGAGGCATCATGCTTATAAACAGGCTCTTTAGAGTATCATCAGGTGATGTACTCCATATACTTTGATTTCCCATAAGAAAGAGAAGATCCTCGCACTTGCTCAGCACAGAGCTCAATATTCCATTAATGCCAGGTGGTAGCTGAGACATTAGCCATGAAAGGATGTCGTCAATATTAAGTTGAAACTTTTCAAACCTGTTCAAGAACGGGGCTGGTATGTCATCTAGCTGGTTCGATTGAACATGCACAATGCACTGGAAGGATGGGTGGATTATGCAAGGCCTTGATATCCCTCCGATAGCTATGTTGGCAAAATATGATGTCTGCCCTTCCTTTTTGAACTCTTTAAAATGCTGATTGAACAGGTCGTAAAAGCACTCGCTAATCTCTTCTACTTGACTCATGACAACGGAAGCACCTTGTTGAGCAGCATACTTTATCCTTGATACAAGATTTAGTTGTTCTAAGTCTGATCCCTCACTCATCCCAGATAACATATAAAATAAGTGAGACGAATTGAGAATACCAGACATTCGAAGCAATCTCATGACAGAGTCATCGTTGGTGTTATCAATGATCATTTTGTATCTTGGAAGATTGTATCGAGAGGCGTCCTCGGGAAGTCTTTCTGACAGAGAGTTTTGTAGGACAGCCATGGGATGGCGGAGAAATTGACTCAAGCTTTCCTCGATGCGGCTTTTGTCTGTAGTGAAGTTAGCCAAGAATGATGCGCAAATGTTGCTGAAATTCTCATTGTTAACTCCATTGAAGTTCCGTTCGAGGGCATGCAACAATATCTCTACTGATATATGGAGCATTGAGTCTTTGAGAGATGAATTGCGACGAATGTGCTTTATCAGATAAATGAAGTCCCGAAGTCCAAAGAATTGAACAAACCAACTGAACTGTGATTTGTTTTGGATCAGATCCAAGTAGCACCCACACATGATGTCACAGAATGAATCTGCTGTCATCATCTGCGTCTCAAAACAAATGAATTGAATGGTTGATTCATCCCCGTGGTGCTTTTGACAAAGCACTCCCATTGCGATGCTCATCAACTCGCACTTATCAGGCTCAGGGCGCAGCAAGCAAACACAGCGGTTGCTCTTTGCAGCATCTAGGATGTGGTTGGTGATGCACACAAACCCAACTTCGGGGCTTGCTGACATGTGGCCTTCCAACAAATAGTGCAGCACCTTTAAGCTTTCCTTCTCTTCTTCAGGTAGGCCAGCCTCGTCCATGAAGACTAGGCATTGCTGCTTGAACCTGTTCACTTTTGACTGCCTCTGTATTGCACGATCAAATACTGATGCCACTTCGGTACTGGTCGATGATTTGCTGCATTGATAATGGAATGGCTGAACGCGTGCATATTTACGGTAGAATAATCCAGGACTTTCTTCTCCATTGGCATTATCAGTGACAATACTAACAGCCAGGGTCTTGGAACAACCAGGCGGCCCAATGATCATTAGTGGTGTTCGAGAGAGAGTACAAACCAACGTCATGAATACATTTTCCTTCAATCCTGGAAGAAGTTGTGGGAAGGGAATTGAATTCTGTTAGATTCGTTCTATACCCTAGTATCGTGTCATATGCGTTATGGAACAAAAGCTTACCTGATGTAAGAGCAATACCTGCTGGTATTTCAGTGTGCTTGAGAAGTGTATCCATCGCTGATTCCAACACTTCTTTCAGAAAGCAATCTTGGTATTGCTCACTTGGCAACGACTTGAGCTCATGCAAAAACTCTCTCCTGGACAATTTATCTAGCCTTAAATAGTAAACAACGCCGACTGAAAGCAGCATTGCTTGACGGAAATTTCCGGGCGATTGAAGCGCAAGCGAGAAATCATGCAGGAAGAAATTGAACAAGTGAAAGACTCTCTGAATGTCACGAAGTGAAACAGCTGAACTTGCACGGAGCTTGGCTTCAGTTTTATTGTCTGAACTGGGAGGTCCTCGCTGGAGACTTTTCGTGATGTGTTTCGTTGCAAGTGTCCGAATCAATTTATGTGAGGAAGATATCACCTCAGTTATACCCCGAACCTCAGTACTTGGGATTGGCTCGTCCATCATGATTATTCGCTGATGAATAAACTCCTTCTCCTGATCACTATTAAGAGACCCAAAGTTCCATGACATAACTTCCAATGAGGTTGGTAGTTTTTTGACTTGGTAGTGCCCAGAGACCCAGTCCCTACCCAAGTCAATCTCCCGCGATGACTTTGCCTGTGACACTGTGCTCTGGCGAACAGGATTGCATGCAGCAATAACAACAATATTCTCCTCCAATAAGTCACCATTCAGACTGTGATCCACTATTACCTCTTTCAGAAGGCCCAGCACCGACGAAGTGTTGATTTCATCAAAAAATACAACAACTTTCACATTTAAGGAGGAGATCTTCTGCGCAGCACGTCGTACTTCGCTGATCTTGTGTTTGATGTCACCAGCAGTCATTGCAGGGTCTATGTTGACATCGAAGAATGTTGGCTCTAAATATGATTCTGAAAACCAAGTAAGAAGTTCGAACACTCCCTCGTCTTCTGCATCACATAACTTGGGTGGAATGGGCACAAACATGGCATTCCTATCCGTGCAAGCTGCATATATCAAATCACAGACCATCTGGCTTCCTTCCTTGGCACTATGGTGAGGTGATGGCTGTAGAAATTTGCGGATTTTGTCGGTTATTTCGCGATCCTCGTCGTCATCTGAAACCAAGGTAGGGAATTTTGACGTTAGCTTGCATAAAATTGACCTCAAAGTTCCCATAGTCGATGCTGAAGCAATGCTATTTTGCTGCGAATTGATGAGAATGCTGTACATTTTAGTGAGCGCGGTTTTTGAGACTCCAGTTTCTCCCTCCATCAAACACGGGACTCCGCATGAAACACGCTCATGAACATTCAAGAGTTTCAGAGTGAAATCAAGAGTGAGGACAAATTTGTTTGCGTCAATGCACTGCAAGCTCTTCCTGCCATTCAGGCCTTCGTTGAGCGGAATACAAAGTGCTTGTGACAGGTACCGATCAAGTGTCTGGCGCTCTCGCGGCTTTGAAGTAGTAGGAATGTTGAAACCAGGAAGATCCAATTGGTTGAGCTTTTCCCGCTGGAGCCTGTCTAGATTATCCGGGGATGTGCATATGAGTCGGAATTGAGGGCTATCTTGCTGAGAGAAATCATATATCAATTGGGTGTGGTTCGACGAGGTCCAGTTACAATTTTGGTCCCGCTTGAGCATTTGCTCTGACTCTGAAAGCATAACTTCCATTAGGCTGCTTCCGAGTGATTCGCACTCTTCATTGAAATTGAAATCATCATTCTGATCAAAAACAGATACTCGGCGGAAGAGAAAGTTGACCCAGAAGGAATAAATCAACTTGTTTTCAGGATCAATGAATTGCGGTCTGTGTTCTTCAAGCTTGACGCGGCATTCCACTTCGGACATCATTCCATCAAGTTCAAATGTTTGCGAAACAGGAATTCGGGAGGCAACTTGGCTGAATGCTTCTTCAATTGCCAGCATGTTGGCAGATGTTGGCAAGAAGAACCCTTTGTTCCGATGGTTCGTTCCTGGCTGATACTTGTTGCACAACTGTACCATATCTTCGTTGATGTCTTCATCCAGATTAATTCCAACTAAAATAATGTGTAAATTGTTTGGTGAATTTTGAAGCTGACGACGTAGATTGCGATTGGAATCCCATGATTGCCCATCTGTAAGACAGATGATCCAAGCGTCACCACCGGCATCATTGTTCTGATCAAGTGAATTAATAGCTTGGCTCAGCGCCGTGAACATATGTGTGCTGCCTTGTGGATTATCTCTGGCAGCATGCATCGTGGTTCGCAGCCTAGATCTTCTGACGTCATCTTCAATCCGCTGTAAAGGGATCAATTGTTCAGACTGATGATTGAACCGAATCAATCCAACATGCTGCATATTTATAAAAATCAAAAAGGGGAGAGTGAAAAAGACTGATTCTTGAGCAATGCATCGCACTCACTATGACATGTGCACTCACATCCTCCAGCTGTAGGTGACTGTCAAATATACTCAACATGCAATCAGCTGCTACCTCAAGAGAGTGTCGTCCTCCAAGATCAATTTCCATACTCTCTGATTTGTCCAGGACAAACATAATGCGCTTGTTGAGTGGAGTTGGGTCAAACTTTCGGTCTATGGTACCATTATCGTATGCCCTTAAATAGGTGCATACCCGGCGAGTCTTGTCATCAATGGTGTAATCTAATGGTGGTTGAATAATTTCAGTGCAGCAAGTCAGAATAGGGACATGGCGACTCAGCCAATCTTGACATACGCTCTCGTTTTCAGCACAATCCAACTCAATGAAGAGATCATAAGAATGCATGCCACAGTGGAAACAATTTCCAGATCCTGATGACGGGCCATAGATACTCTGAAGGACCAGGAAAGAATTGAAAAAGTTGTTGATGGAGAACATTAGTTCTTTTGAGGGTTTCATTCCAGAGAATCCGAAGTGAATTGCTCGATTTTGAGAGTCTCCGCTCTTGAATTTGGTCATCAAGGAGGCTACAGCTTTCGACAGAGAAAAGTCTTCATGTATGTATAATGAGGCAACCTCCGCTCGCTTACTTGTTGCTAGTTTTTTAATCTCCTCTCGAATGTGACGTGTCTTGCCTGAGCCAGATGGTCCACAGACTATCGTGATGTTATTGATATGTCTTTCACTGGTGACGTGATTCTGCAACCATACTCTGTGGTGCTCATTGCCAAACGACGAGTCGTCCCAATGGCGAATTTCAACACCGGGGGCAGCATGAAGCATTGTATCTCTCAACTGGATGCAATGCAAGTGCATTTTATCTGCCGACCTTGAGTACTTCGCAAGAAAACTAGCAATGATCCCTTGCTCATTTGCAGGAAGTTCATCAACACTGATGATGGTGAAAGTGTGATCAGGAAATGCCAGAACCCGATCCAGAAACAGTTGTAGCTCATCTGGTGCCTGTATACAAGCTCCATCAAACACTTCAAAAGATGCTGGGCAGCGGCGCTGTTTCGAGAATGCCAAACAGGTTAGGTTGAATGATTTCTTCAGTTTCGCATATTGTGTTTGGTTTGATTTACCTTGTAAATATGGCTCAACAGGTGAAGAGCAGCAGCAAACATCATGTCTTCACAACAATTTGTTTTGTGGATTACCATTTTCTTGTGGTATGTCGGCTGAGCTGCCTGGAAGCATGGGGGACGAAGACTCTCGGCAAATTGTCCACATCTATTTACCAAAGCTGACACATCTTCAAGCCAGCTCTGTGGGGGCACCGACTCGTTCACATACTCTAGAATCAGATCGGAGCATGCTGAATTTTGCGAAACAACAGGGCTTAATCTGGACAGTGCATCCAAAATCTTCTGAAGACACTCCTGAATATTCATATCATGCTGTGGAATAACATTTCGCAACTGAGACATGAGTTGAAAAATGTACCTCAACTCATCCATCCAAAAGAGCAACGAATATCTGTAGATAGAGCGAACTTCTTTGAGCCAATCGTTGCATTGCGTCAACTTATGCTGTGACTCGTCAAGACACTCTGCAACTATAGATTGGAACTCAAAGTGTTGAACGGAATAATCCATGGTTGAACAAATGAAGCTATCGTTGAAACCGACATCTACCATCGATTGCTGGTTTTCCATTATCTCAGAAAGTTGCCAGTAAATGCCAATAAACCTGGTCGCTGAGTTTGCAGCATCATCACTGTCGTGGTTCACAAAACCAAGGAATTGAACGAATTCCTTTATGTCGTCTCCAGCCATTGTTACGAGCTCATCGTTGCTTGTTTGGGACCTGAAATAATTCAGGACAAGAATCCTCTTTGGCACAGCAGACTCCATTGGAGTTTCTGAGCGTATAACGAACCTACCAGACGTTTGAATCAGTGCAAATTTGCTAAAAATTGCAGCCATATCGTCCATACCCTCCGAGAACCAATCCTGAACCTTCAAGATGTTAGCCTGCACAAGACGTATCTCGTCGAGCTTGTGAATGTTCTCGTTGTCTTTAAGCATTTCCAATAGAGATGCAACGCTGCAGCAACCGAGTGCCCCTCCAACAGCTGATACAGCCCGAATAGTAGGCTCGAGCCTGTCCAGCACCTCATTTTCAAAGGATTTGTTGCTTTTGAAAACGTTGCTCACATTCGTCCACTCTTTGTAGAATGTCTGCAGGCCCTCCTCCCCAAACCACATTCTCTCCTTTGCCATTGTAAACACCGTACTGCAGTGGCGCAACACATCAAAGAATTGGAGAGTTGGTCGACACGTATCCAAGCGTTGATCAAAATCTAGAGGAGCTGGATTGGGCATCAATATATCAGCAATTCTCAGGCCCATCTGGCAAGATTCGCTCACATCCATTTCGAGGCCTTCTTCGCCAAACAGCCTTTTGCAGACAGTGGTGAGTGCAGCAAAATCTTTGTCACTTGTAACAAACATGAACTTGTAAGTTTTGCAACAATCGACAAAGTTCTGAAGGATGGGACCTATCATAGCCAAACGTATACTATTGAGAAGGTGCCGTGATGAATTGCTTTCATCCACGGCAAGATATGGGAATGAACTGACTGTTCTAAGTTCATTTTCGGCACAAACATCTTCCTCTTCGAGTATCTTCGCAACCTTTGAGATGGTTGAATATTTCACGCTTGGTGAAAATAGAGCTGCAAAATGAGCGAGAGTGGTAGAAATATGAGCCAAGAATTCTTCTATGGAAATATCTAGCCATTTTCCAACCCCGCGTTGAAAGAGCACGGACTTGTTTGCGAGAAAGTAGGCTGCAGCTTGCAGGTTACCACCATATGCTTGAGCAAATGACCCCGCTTTATCTCTATCTTTGCAAAGCTCGGCAAGAGACATATTGAGTTCTCTACCAGAAAAATATTTTGAGATCAATTCAGAAAAAAGGGAGTTGTCATCAGTAATGATGCGATAAGCTCTTGCCAAGTCTAGAATCGTGTGGCTGCATGAGGTTCCATCAGTTTTGGAACAAATAGTCAGTAGTACACGGATGGATTCGTACGTATCTTTGATGGCTGATACCTTCCCCTCTAATTCAGAATTTGTGGGGAATGATTGCCCTGAAATATCTATCAGGGCATTCCTCTTTTCTTCAGTCAAGACAATAGATACTTTGTCTATCTGGCGGGCATCAAAACCATCATTGTTGTAGTCTGACAACCAATTCAAGATAATATGCCGAATCGTATGAGCACACTTCTCCCCCCGAGCCTGGTGGACCTTGTCTTTGCCACCAATGATGTTTCCTTTTTGAAGGCTGCTCAGAAAAGTGTGTGCATTCACAAGAGTGGAGCCATTCATGTCGAGCAACATATCAATATTAGATGGACTCCATTTGGAAAAACTGTTCAAGATGATTTCAGACGCGACGTTTTCAAGGGCTGTCAATGACGCAGGCATGGATTTGGAACTCATGCAGAATGAAACTGCATCTTTCATATTCAAGCATTGAACTTTCAATTCCGAAACGAGCTCTTGAACTAAGCAGTCAATGAGTGGTCCTCCGGAGCTTGAGCCAAGTTCAAATGAAGGGATATCGTACATCAAGGAGGGGGTGCAGCGGATTGATGACCCTATTTCAGTTCCTGACACAATCAGTTGGCCAAGATCAAGACATGATAACTTTGATTCTCCGTGANGAGTGCTCTTCCGATCTCTCCGTGAGAGTTTGTGAAGATGTCGTGCCAGCTGCTGGCAACTTGAAAAGCCTCAACCGCAAAATCAAATTGTCTCGTTGACGAAGAAATGCAATGGGAAATGGCATGCACTAACCCATCGATGTTTGCTTGGTGTTCTGTCCATACATGCCGGCAAATGAAGAAGTCATATATATGTCCAAACAATTTGAAAATACCCTTTTGACTGTGCTTTGTTTTTGCAAAACTCAAGAGTGTCTCCAAGCCTGGCCTATTTGCAAGAAGCACACCAACTTCAGCTTGGAGGACGCTTGACACATCATTTGGAGATGGGCTGGATATCCCTTTCCTCTTGAGCGACACACAAATGGACTTTGTTATTAGCTCGGTGACCATTCGATAGTTTTTGTGGTTGACTTTAAGAGAAGAGTGAAGGATGTCGAGTTGATCAAAAGTGTTGGCAGACTCAAAGTTTGCGCGTTTAATCACAGAACAGATGATTTTCTTCTTGATATCCTCCGGCTTGCCATCCACCGCTAGTCTCCCAATGAGATCGAGGAAAGTCGATTCTCTTGGGCTGCCATTTTGTTCTCTCCACATCTGCCATGTCAACTTGTTGCCTACGTAAATGTCTTTGAGCTTGTCCAATGCAATGGGTAGGATGGGCACCACATCGTCGCCATGGAAAATCCTGCAAACGTCTGAGAGGTCTTGCACGATCGATGTAATGAGGAGCGTGTTGAATTTGATTTGGCACATGAAAGAAAGGATAGTTTCTTGTTGGCTTTCAATGCATTTCAATGACGTTACTCTTCTTAGGTCGGCCCAGATACCATTATCAAGCTTGTCACAGTGGTACCTCCTAATCCATAGTGCGTTCACCACAAATGTCACATGGTTGCTCTTGTGCGTTCGCTGATAGGAAATGCGACTGACTAAACGAACAATGCATTGGTCGAGCTTGTTCATGTCATTGGAGGATTTGACTTTTGGGACATTGGGATCGATGATGATCCCATCTACCATGATAACCATGGCTTTTTCAAGCTCAGAAGTCGACTCGTAGTGTAGGTCTTTTTCCAGGGAAAATATGTGAGCGCAGAATAATATGACACTCAAATCTCCAACAAAGTCATGCCTCTCTGTCATCTCGCGTATTGCTTTTATGAGCACTGTTAACTCAGCCTGGCGTTCGTCCGGTAAGCGAAGACGTCTTACTTGATCCAAGATGAGCATGGCACTGTCGAATGATGTATAGTTTGGGTGATCGTAAGACCAAGAAGTTCCACTACGAATAATCTCATCAAATTCCTTCTTCGATTTTGGAGAATATCCAAACACAGTCTTTACACCAGAGTTCACCGCCTTAGCCATCCATGCCTTGGCTCCCCCTACCCAGCTCCCATTTGATCCAGGAGGTTCTCTTCCAGTCTCAGGCTTGTACCTTTGAGGGGGCATACTCGGCGTTGGGTCGACTCTTCCCTCGCGTTTGGATGGAGGCGGCTTGGTATTCTCAGCAGATATGGCAACCTCTTTATATGATATGGTAACTCCCAAGTTTCTCGAGTTTATACCTGCTTTCTTCAAATCTTCCACCTGATCTCTGCTGATAGCAATTGCTGGTACGGTAAGCCCAGACCAGTCAGGGGGTTCTTTACAGCATATAAACAATGCACTGGCTCCACATTCGGTGGTGAGTTTAACAACTCGGTCGACATCGCTGGCGTACCGAGCATCGAAGAGGCATGCCTTCCCAGAGAGTGCGAAGCATTCATCTCCCGAATCAACAATGTTATTGCGCGCATCACGAAATATGTATGGCGTAGTATCTATCATCATCTTGAAAGTCATGCCAGAGATAGTCTTCTCGATCAGACCTGTAGGGATAAACATTTTACTTTCCCATTGAAGGGATTGGTCTGTGCCCAATGACACTCTCTGAATATTTAGCGTAACATTGACGCCCTTGTATGACCCAGAAAATTGCACAGCGGAAATCGTTGCTGCGGGCCGATGTTCGATGTACTTGAAATACTCTTGAGAAATGATAATAGTTGGAATAGTCACTGCAACATCTGGCTCGTGTGCAACTAACAACGCTCGAGCGCTAACTTTTTGAGCAAACAGCACCGCTTCATCGGCAGATCTTTCGCTGAACGTTTCGCATACGCAAACCTTTCCTTCGACTTCACTGCCTGAAGAGAATGGGTGTTCAGTAGACCTTGTCTTTCGTTCGGAACCAGCAATGATGGCCTCCCCCGAAAAATCGATTTTTGACGGGTGTTCATGTTTACCTCCGAGTGGAACTAAGGCAGAGGATAGCCATCGTTTGATGACGGAGCCGTGTTCAATCTCGAGGAGAACCTGAACGCTGGATAGAACCATATTTTGATTCTGCAAACAATGAGTCGGGGGGGGCACACAGTTCACGATGAGTAAACACAATAATAGGTTAGTGCGCCGATGCCGACCGTGCATCAAGGTGTCAAATGATTCAACTCACCTGGGTCGAAAAGGTGGTGTATCGAGTGGAGACCGGAGAATTGTGTGGTTGATAGATGACTTTTTAATTTGAGATTTCGCTGACTGCTTCGAAAAGTACGGAGGCGAAATAGATGATGTTAGCCAAAAATGAGCACGATGCCGACATATTATACGGGCCTGCATGGGAAGCAATCGTTGCGAAACCGAACCGACTGATAATGTTTTTCCGAACGTCTGACCGAACATGGAAAATGCAAGGACCAACTCAGACCTACCTCGTGAAATATGAGTTCACAATCAACGACGATCCAAATTTATGGCGTGGAACCGGAGGGAGAGTGCGGTTTGATGCAGCGCACGCACGGCGCGGCGGCCATCGGTCATCTAGGCGCATCCTTTCCGTGGACGGATTTCTGTTGGGGCAGGGATGAATCGATCGTGGCGTGGTTGCCGTTTTACGGAGGCACGTGGGCGGAAAGTAGACGGGCATCGTTGATCATGGGGAATATCACGATTGTACCTAGGTGTAGGTATCTAGCTACTCCTAACTAGGAGTAAGTCGTAGGATTACGATACTATCTATCTATCGCTGGGATGCAATGGGAGATTGTACCCAGTTTGGTTGGCGTGCTTCGACCAACCTCGCTATATCGTAGTACCTGTGTACTGTGTACTCTAGCAAGTTTATCGGGAAGCAGGAAGCGACCCTCGTTCTTTTACAATACACACAGCTAGTTTGTAAAAAAAATGAAAGTCTAACTTTGCCTAGTTAGTCGCTTCCCCGTACGTAAGTTCCCTAAATTAATGCTACTGTTAAGATTTGGAACAATTTGGCAGGGACCCAGAGTACGATCCATAAATAGTTTTACTCATTTTGAATTGTCTAATGTCACCCTTAAATCAAAGGACGCATAGTAATGTTGATTTATCTGAGATATTGAAAGGGTGACATCTCATTCTTCAGACCATAAAAATCTATCAAAACGTGTATTAGTTATACCACAGGTGATATTTGCAATATTTGCATCCTGAATTAATCATAATCCCGGCGCTTTCTCGGACCAAATTATGATCCTTTGCACTCGTCTTGACAAGTGACAAGAGCTAGTCCAACAATCTATTGGACGCCTACCGTAATACCGTATCGCATCTCCCAAGTATGTTCCGTTGGCCGTTAGGAGTAGTAGTGAAAAATGTGTCATCGAAGCATGCCAAACGTACATACGGTACAAAACCCCATGTGGCGATATTATGAGTACATAAATACTTCTAGGAGTAAGTACAATATGGATTTCTGCGGGGTCCCCTCCATACTTCGGAACATATCCCCAAAAAATCTATCCCTTTTGTCAACTGTCAATCAACTGCAAGATGCGAGAGTTTGCTTATTTTGGCAACGAATGTATCTAAAATGTTAATAATTTTTACTAAGCATCGTCGCTAAAAAAGTAAATTCTCGGGTCTTGCTGTCCTGAAATTTTCACACGACAATCGTGCACAGATACAAAGTGAAAATTTCACTGCCATCAAACAAAATCCAAAAAGGAGTGTGTTGGCAAGGCTACCAACCTGCTTACTTAGGAGTAGGTAGTAGGTACTCAGCCCGTTTGACTGTGAACCCACTAGCAAGGGATTCTCTTGCCACTACATAGTGCAGCAAAAACGCATCTGAGACGAGTTTCCAAGCACGCTGTGCATTTTGGATTCCTGCATCATTTGGGATACAATTGTCTCTATTTTGAAATTGAATCATGTTATGACACAGCAATGCACTTCCCAAACCATGTGACTTGTAATCTGCACGGGATTAATCTGTCAAAAACAATGTAAAATAGATGCATGTCAAAAACTTCCGAGTCGCACGTTTCTTGCTACGCGCGAGAAGGTAAGTACGCAAAACAAAACGCACCGGCCGTCTTTGTCCGCTGACAAAAACTTGCTCAAGTTTTTCAGCGTACAGAGACCTGTGCAAATGCGTTTTGTTACAGTTTTCCTTGTAGCAATTGCCCACATACTTACACTGGAAGAAAAGCTCTTGGCATCATATATTAGCTATTTTGACCGCCACAATAGAGTAAGCATGTATCCATGTAGGAATTGATAGATAAAGAAGATCAGGCAGCTTTTGTCCCCAACTCCTGTCACTGACGACAGGGAAAATGGTGGCCCCTAATGCCGGGTGCTGTGCATCAACGGAAATGGGCGGATCCTTTCAGCTGACACAGTGGACCATTAGTATTTTTTAATAATAATACTTTAAAATTTTACTAGTAGTCATTACGGTTGAGTAGGTCTAATCATTGTCGCTACTACAGTTTCCAAATCAAATGAGTTTTTCCCGTTTGGGGGAAATATCCCGTTCTTACCGGGAAATATCCCCCTTTTTCTGAATTTGTTGTATTCCTCTGTATAATTAATATAGGAACCAATAGAAAAAATATAAAGCTAGCGGCACTTAGTAATGGAATGCTACGTGGATGCAGACTTCGCTGGTGGATGGAAAGATCGAGATCATGACAACCCAGAGTCTGTCTTATCTCGTACAGGTTTCGCCATCATGTATGCTGGCTGCCCTATCACTTGGCAAAGCAAATTGCAAACGGAGGTTGCACTCAGCACTGCTGAAAGCAAGTACATTGCTCTATCATCTTCTATGTGGCCGACAATTCCCTTCCTGAACCTCTTGAAAGAAATCTCGGATATCTTTGGGCTTCCATCAACACAACCTGTTTTCCATTGCAAAGTCTGGGAGGACAACGAAAGTTGTATCAAGGTAG
>JALLOY010000023.1:0-21543 GCA_036939835.1 Thalassiosira delicatula
CTACCCTAGGAACGGGAAAGTAGCTATCTCTTGATTGTAATCACCACCAATCGTGCAGTGTAAGTGGCTGCATGGTTATTATCATGTCATTTGCAATGCCGTTATCATGATAATGAGGACAACATTGTCAATGATGGTAGCCAAGAAGGACAATGATGGCCATCAATCCAGACATGCTTGTGGCAGCAACCGCGGAAGTCAATGTTGTAACCTCCCCTTTGCCAAAGAAGTCAGGGAAATGACATCAATGATAACAATTGGTGATCACTTGTTTTGGTGTTGCACCGTGACAGCAATGGCTTTATAGTGTGTCAAAAAGAGCTCTCTGATATTGCGTACAATTTGCAATTGGTGAGATTGTTTTCCTCTCTCCAGCAGTGTCTGATGTGCAAGAATTTTTTGTTGATGATACTGAAAACAAACATAAAAATGCTCCTTGTTGTTTGGTGGTGTAAAAAAATGAGCTGGCAATCACTGACATGATCATCACAACTGGCAATGTGGTGACCCCCCAAATCACAACCTTCTCATTTTTGGCAAGAAGACAATGTCATTGTTATAGCCGCAAGGTTTTGTCCACCCCTGTCATTATGATCGTCACTGTTGGTAATGACCAGGACAACTATGAAGCCAGCAAGGAACAGGCACCCACAATTGTTGCCATCAATAATAACAACAACAATCCACCCAACGTCGCAACTGTCATCAATATTGGCAGGTCAATCTACCTACAGCCGAGCAAATCCTGACTCTACTATCTGGCCGTTATCTTTGATTTGCCACAAATAAAATTATATGGCCAGCATTTGTACCCTAACCATCCCACACCCCTTTGGACAAATGTGAAACTATACCTCTTTGAACTCATGTGTCAATCATCATGAAAATGATGATTTTCAGCATATTTTATCATGACTGTACATTATGTCCCAGCTGCAAAGTTAGTTTGACTACTATAATAGACCTACCTCAAATACGCACGCCAAGTTAGAGAACTCACTGGTAACTTGGTAAGTATATTCATTATACAAGGTCTGTGAATCAATACTCAGTCCAAGGTGCTAGCTAAGGACCAAGTCTTGATTCATAGACCTTGTATCCTATGAGTTACAACAAGTACTCTCACAAGTGCGTGGGTATTTTGCATAGACCGAAGCCATGATCCCGCGAAGTGCCTGGCGGCTTGGAGATCCCCTATGCATAGGACTCCCAGTTGTCGCGGGTGCTTCGTACGTTAGAAAAAGAAATGGACCACACGACGCGACAAACTAACACCCAAACTCCATGGCCCATGCCATAGACCAGCGTTCACAAGTTCAAACCACCGAAAACCATGGCGTCGGGAGTCTTAAAGGCCGGCAAGTATGCCACCAGCGCCGCTGGCGTGCCGCGATCCCTCCTGGTCGAACCCTTGCTCCCCAACTCCGCCAGCAAGCGCACGACGTTCACCGACGACGACAGCGACGCGAGCAGCCTGTCGTGGGACGACCCCGAAGCCTCCGCGCGCAGCCTGGCAGATGGACGGCGAGGGCTGACGAGCCTGACGGCGAAGGACGCCGGGGCGTTCCTCCTGGTCGCGGGAGGACTGGCGGCGTCCGCGGCCGTGATGGTCGCGGCGCCGAGCGCCCTCGTCCTTCTGATGGGAGGGATCTGCGCGCCCAATGCGATGGGGGTGGCGTACAAGCAAGTTCAAATAGCGGCGAACAAAGGCGAGAGCGTTTTTTTGTCGAGAAATGAAATGATCGCCTCCACTGCGAATCCCGGCCGCGTGTCGCGCTCGTTCTCATAATTGGAATGTATTTCGTCTCTCTCTCGCGCGCGCTGCTGCAGGCGTTCGGGGAATCGTTAACGGAATCCGGAAGGACATCGAACTCCTGAAGGAGGATCTCGACATTCTTTCGATGACGGTGGACGAACTGCAGGCGGAGGCGGACGTGTGAGAATCGAAAAAGTAGATTTTTGGGTTCCATTTTTGACGAAGGCGGAACTCTCTCATCTAACGTGGCTTCTTTTGGGGTCCCTTTTTCCGACATGCAGGTTGAGGGACGTCGAAGAGGACTTGCGAGGCATCGCGGACGAGCAGGGCATGAACGTGAACAGGATAGTCGATTTGGTGAACGAGAACGAAGAGATTCTGAGCAAAATGAAACATAATCTGAAGGAATCTTTCGTGGCGGGATTGGCCAAGGTAAGCGCAACGATGTATAATGTCAAGCTCGATATCATCCTTTTTCGTGTTTGGATGCTGTGGCTCTTCTTGTTCTTCTTCGATCTGATACACTTGGCTCCCTCTACCACCATCGTGTCAGGTCATCATGCGATCCGACAGTGAGTAAATACACGATGACGCCGTCGTCGATTTTTCCATTTTCGTTTTGTCTGTAACCTTTTTCTTCGTTCGCAGAGGACGGGGACATGACGATAGACGAGGAAGAGCTGCCGATCCTCATCATACGCCTTCAACTACAGCTCGAGCCGTTCGGGATCAGATTGGACACCGAGGTGTTCAAGGCCATGATGAGGGAAAACAACGGTAAACAGCACGCCCATGGATCGTCACATCGCGTTCTATCTTTCTCGCTGCCGAATCGTATCTCACGTCCACCAAAATGTTGCCACCTCAAAAGACATATCCGTCGTGATGAAGTTCTGCGGCGACATGCTATTCGAAGGAGAAAACGACGACGCGGAGGACAAGGACGACGGCGACGCCAGCGACGACGAAACGCTCGATTTCGAGGCGTTTTGCAAAACGCTGGGCGACGACGGCAGCGGCGAGCTGACGTACGAGGAAAAGGTCAATATGGTCGTGATTGACGAGAAATTCGCCAAGGGGTCCGTGGAGAGAGCGAGGGGGCAGCGGATGACGATGATGCCGAGCAAGAATACGAAGCAGGCGAACAGGAAGACCGTGGTGGACAAGGCGAAGAGGAGGCAGACGAAATTGATGGTGAACAAGAAGAACCTGGCCAAGCCCATGTTGGCCAAACGGAATACGTGTGCAGAATTTTAGGTGCTGTTCCAACGGGGTACCTATATCTGCTATACTTGGGAACCTAACAACAATGGGTAGAAAAACCGAAAAAAGACCTTCGAGTAAATAATTGAAACTAATCACTTTTATTTCTAAACACGATATTGCACCACGCATTCGACTCCCATCAAATATCTAGTGTTTTACCCCGTCATCGCCGACATCTCTAAAAACCATGTTCGGTAGTCCTGTTGGCCGCCTCGAGGCATTCCTTTCGTAGGCGCTGTTGTTCTTTTACTTCCTCCGGACTCTCGAATAGACAAGCCTCGTCAATGATTCTGTCGACGCCCGTCTTGTGCTCCTCCTGTGTTATTTTGTTTCACAGGCGTTTCAAGGTTGAACTATGCGATGTGTGTGTGCTTTAGGCAGAAAAGCTTCCGCTGAATGTAGGCACGGACAATCTTACCACATCTTCCAAGTCGTGTTCTCCGTCAGGAGCATCCACGGCAAACAGCGTTTTTCCCAGCACCTGCATCAATGAGAATGCACCAGTATTTGAAATTTATTGCGGTTAGAATACCATGCAAACCTGGTCGAGATCGAACGGAAGAAGGCAGGCAACTCACTGCATCATGCATTGCATTAATAGCGGTTGCATCTTCAAAGGTGGATGCAATATCGAGGGTCCGTGAGGCCCAGTCCCTCGATTCCTCCTATGAAAATGCAAACCCAAAGTGCCAGGGGAAAATAAATGGGAAAATCGTATCAATATATATAATAACACAGCAGAAGTGTGCATTGGAATTCACCCGTACCAAATCTTGCAAGTCGTGATCGCCATCAGGGGCGTCAACGGCAAACAGCTTCTCGCTCGCAAACCGAGCGGCGTATCGAGCCACGGCAGCCTGCGCCACGGGGGCTCGCGTTATGACCATGTGAGCGGAGGCGCTGCGGGGGCCAGCGCGTAGGGTGGTAAGTGCAATCGATCTCAACATTATTTCATTTGGTGTTGTGAAGTTGTATCCTAGTGTTTGTGGCGTTATTCTTTAGGCGTCGTGTACTGTTTCGTCGATGGGTTTCATTCATCTTTGAATCTGCCTGACATCCCTAGAGTCTAAGGTAGAGTATCTTTTCTGTTGCATTCAAGTTTTGATTTCAACAGTTGAATATTTACACTAGGTTGACATCTAGAGGTTCACGCAAAGCGAACCCTTGCTGACTTTCCCGTTTTCATTTTGCTTTGCACTCTTTCCTGTATGAAGTGTTGTGTGATTGCGTGTCATCTCATCTGAAACCAGAACCCTGAGTTCTCATTGGTTCTCATCTGTCAAATTAGCTGTAAAGAAATACTCCGAAAGAATTATGATAATACTACGTTGATCATCAGCAACAACAAACTTGTTCTACTAATAAGTTTTGAATCCCCAACAGTGACAATGCAATATTTAATTCAAATACCCCTATTCATATGCACTCGCGGTCAAAGAACGTTCTTTGCGCGCGGTGATGTTCCCGAGGTCGGATGCGCGCGACGGGTGGCCGTGCGTTTGGGGGCAGTCCAGGCAATTTTNNNNATGACTAGTTGCCGTAATTGGCCGGATGACGCCAAAACGGATAACGCCACACTTTTGTGACGCAGTACCCAAAAAAGTGTGCTTGTGCCGACTAGTCGTCTAATGTGGCGTTATCCGTTCTTCAGATGAGTAGAGCTCACAACAGTTCACTGCAAGGGTGTGTTGCTCTACTGCAAGAACATAAATACTGTAAAATAATAGTTTTGCTGTACGGTCAGTGGTAAGTCGTTACTCCCGCGTAACTTGATCGACCGCTCAACCGCTCCGGACCACGGCCTCCCATAAACTAGTCAGATACTCCTGCGTTTTACTGTCAACCATGGCGCCCTTCAACAACTACCTAGTGATGTACCCCAATGACGGCATCCCCTACTATACTGCATCAGTGGCGGCTCAAGCCAGTAGCCGTTTTTCACTTTGCCACATGGTCCACCTCTATTGTGTCCATTTACAACCCAATAAATGGCTTCTTTCAAAAGTCTCCTAAAAGAAGCCTTCCAACACACATTTTGGCATGAAACGGTGAATGATAAACACCATATGGCCGGTTGTTTTAATCTCAGTTACAAGTACTGGCACACCGTATGTGGCTACTGAAGTGCAATAGTAGCAATTACAAATTACAATCATGATCACAACAATGATGGTAGTTGTTGCAGTGATGCCTTGCAAGGCGAGTCTATCCTCCATGGTGATAATAATGCCGTCCTTTTGCAGTGACGATTGTGGTGGCGATCAATGTTATAGAGCTGGTGTGGGCTGTGGTGATGGTTGTAACTGTGGCGAAAATTGTCATGGACGTGACGGTGCGGATGATGAGGGTGAAAGCAAGTCCAGGGGCGAGTCAGACAGCGGGGGTGGCAACAAGACCGGCAACCCATTGTCGGGCAACAATCAGTGCGACGACGACAAGTCTGGCGGGGACGCTGGGGAACCACTTATCGTAGAGGTCCTTAGAACGAGATCAACAACGTGCTCTCTCTCATTAAAAATGACAAGTGACATGTTTTTTGTAGAGATAAACTGCACACTCAGGTAGCATCTGTGGTGAGTGGAGAGCGCATCAGCAACTTTACTAAAGGATATTCGCCAAGCAACAAGTACCAAATGGACAAACAAAATAATGGTTGTCTGCAATATTTAGATCAATGAAATGTTATGCACATTGACGCTGTTAATCAATTGTTCGACTTTGGGACTCAGCAGGTGTAGGATGTTACTTACCATCAGTCATTTGCATACAGATGCACGCACACACATAGAGTCGCATGCCCTCGCACATGCAAGTTAGAGTAGCAGTCGGTAATGTGTGATCGATTCTTTTGTCTTCAAAATGAAATATTATAACATGTGATCCTATTTTCTCTCTCTCTCTCTCTCCCCCTTCTCTACACTGAGTGAACAATGCAACACATGACGTTCTGCGTGATGTCCTCGTTCTCCTCCCCACTCAAACCCCAATCAGGATCCTCTCCATTGTGCATCTGGTCATACCTCACGCATCTCTCCCTTGCGCCGGCCTGTACCCACTGGTTGTGACCGTCCAGTATAGGTATCCATGCCCAGTCGCCCCGGGGGGCGTCGCGATACCCTCCCAGCGGCTCGCCTTCCGTTCCGCCGGGACAGATGGCATCGTAGGGGCACACGGCCAATCCGGCCTCCTCCTCGCAGAAGACGAGGGCATCAACGTATGACTGGCCCTTCCATCCCTTGGAGCGATCGTACATTATCGGACGATACCTTCGGGCGGCAAAGTCGTAGGGATCATGGACGGTTTCATCGTCCTCCGACGGGGGCGGCGGCAGCGGCGTGCCCGAGAGGATCTTGTGACCCAGGAAGTACTCGAGATTTTTGGCCCAGTCTTCTTTTTTCTCTGCCTTCTCCTCCTCCATCGCATCAAGGTACTCCTGCTCCGATCCGGGCAGAGCTTCATCCTTCGGCAGATCTTCGTGGAAGGGAAGACTTTCGTGGACGGGAAGATCTTCCTTGGTAGGATGATCTAAGAGGGCAGGAAGGTCTTTGTTGATGGAAGGATCTTTGTGGATGGGAAGATCTACACGAGCAGGAAGATCTTCTTCTTGCTTCTTGTCGTGAAAAATCTTGTGTCTTTCTTGCTCCTCCGCCTTCTCTACTCCCTCGTTTTTGTCGACGACAGTGTCCTCGTCTATCACATCGGGCAGGTCCTTGTTCTCCTCTTGTTTCTTATCGTGGTCGTTAACAACTCCCAAGGATAGGAGGATGGCGTCTTCCTTCGCCAGCTTCTCCATCAGCTCCTCCTCCGGCCCCTCCTCCTGCACCTCTTCGTCTCCAAAAACCTCCAGAGCTTCATTGCTCAGTTCGGCGTCCTCCACTCCAAACTGTTCAAAAATCTCACTGTCGTTCAACGAAGCCATAGAGCGATCCAATGCAACACTAGTGCGATGAGACAGGTAGATGACCTTGTCCATTGCAGGTCGATTAGCATCGCAATACCGGAGAAGACGAAGGGCGGGAAAGACTGCCCGGAGCAGTGTGTAGATGGCCTTGAAGAACATCCTGTTCTCGATGTCGACGACCGCCTGACGGGGACTCTCATTCAATTTCAACTCGCGAAACTTGGAGTTGTGGATGGTGTCCTGCAAAGGGAGCTGCAGACGCAAGACACGAATCATTGCGTAGAACCAACTGGCAAACCGAGTGCCTGCACCACGGAGTAAGCCGACCTTCCGTTTGTTGACCAGGTCGGATTGGCTGATGAACTGGGCATAGATGCTGTGCCTTGCCCCGGAAGAGAAAACATTGTACAGCCTGCAACATCTGAGAATCAAGTTCTGGGGGAAAACAGCAAAATGTAATTATTAAGTTAGAATCAAACCCGAGATTGATAGCAAAAGAGAATAATAATATGACTTACCTTCACCGGTGGAAGCTTTGCTAGGTCTTCAAAAAACAGGGCCAGAACATGTTCTCCTCCATGCAAGCAAGTCGCCCGGGGATACTTTGCAGTAAGTACTCTGCCCGCCTTCTGTACATTTGAAGCACCATCGAAGAAAAATAAATCGGTGAGCGTCTTGTCGGGATCATACCCGGTCACCTCATCCTCGAACATGCCTGCGATGTACGGCGCATCCTTTTTCCCGCCGGCAGCCATGTGAGCGGTACAGTCGTTGATGGCAATGACCGTCGGAGGGACCTCGCCACACATTGCGAGGACGTTAATAAGAGGCATTCGTTTGACAGTTGCCCCATCGCCAATCCACCCCAACCCAAACACGGAGGCCTCCTTCAGAAGCAATGTCTTGTTCTCCTTCATGCAGTTCTTGTAGTTAATGTCCAGCAGCTCCCCTCCAATCCTCCCCCTGTGGGGGATACGGAAGTCATCCCCAACTAGACGGGCGGCACGCAACATGAGTTTGAATCTTGTAGAATGGATGGCCTGGTCAGAGATATTCTCTGTGTGGAAGAAGTCGGCGATTGCCATTTCAAGAGTGGTATTGTGGGAGACGCGAATGTCCTGCTGTGTCAGGTTTTGGATGGAAGCATCAATTGAGGGCTGGTTGGATGGAGTGCCTGCCCTGCTGCTGCTGACATGAGTCACTGCATAGTAGTTGTGAACATAACCTCTTTGGGTTTGGGTGGAATCTCCGCTCGTCTTGCTTTTCTTCGTGGCCAACGCTTGAGCCGCACCTTCCTGCCTTGTCTCGGCGAAGGTCCTCTGATCGTCAATCACACGCTTCCTCCCATCCTTTTTGGCAACGAGGCGGGAATATAGATCTTGGTAGAGAGCAGCCTCCTGGGTGGTATGCTTGGCTTTGCAGATTGCAATCCCCCCCTTCTTCACTTTGGCGAAATGCCTGAGTGCTCGGGTGTGGTGCCTTCCCTTGCATTGGAAGCCGCAATGCCCACATTCCCAACCGTTGACCCCGTCAACAATGCATTCTTTGCATTTGTCAGAAGCCCAGATAGTCAACAAGTTTGAGGTGGCAGGATGATCATCATTCGTCGGGGTGATAGGCGCGGCCGCAGCCGCAGCAGAGCCTGGGGGATTTGGCGCAGCAGCCACGGGAGAGGCAATGGTGGCCTCTGAGTTTCGACCCTGTGCTGGTGGGGTGTCATCGACCATTGTGCAGGTCACTTGCGCAAAAGTGACAGAAGTGATAGACTCGATTAATTTGTCTGTCGCGTCGTTGTGCCCCGACGATGAGGAAAAGGAGGCGGGAGAGGCGGTGGTGGTGTTGGCACCCAAGAGCTGAGCGGACGAGAGCGTGTTCACGTCCAGCTCCTTCGCCACGTCGACTATTTCGCAGGGGAGGTAAGAGGCGCCGTTACCGGTCGTATCGCCCTCCCCATTGGTCCCGAACCGTACGAACACCCGCGCCGGCAGGTTGTTGGACTCCTTTCTGGAGAATGCGCCGATCGTGCCGTTGATGAAGTCCCTGACGTCCGAGTCTCTCATTCTTTTGGTCGCGTTGGCGGCGAGACCGTCCCAGAATTCTTCGTACCGAACGGTGGCCTGATTCGCCTCGTAGGCGCGTTGCACGACGTGGTAGTTGGTGACAACGTACCCCTCGGCGTCCACGACGAAGCCCGATCCCGATCCGAGCGCCATTCCCCTCGGAAGTTTCTGCAAATTCTCCTCCTCCTCACCACCCCCCTCCTCGTCGTTTCGTTTTGGCGATGATTTGGATTCGCCACCACGACGCCTTCCCCATATTTTCGACCTTCGCCGACCGCCGCCGCCCGTTGTTGCCGACGAGAGGACGGAAGTGACGTACACGACGGAATCCTTGCAGCCACGATGGACGTTCACGACGGCGCGTTCCTCGGAGGTGAGGCCGAGCGAGTCGTCGAGGGAGGACGCTTGCGCATGCGCGTGGATGATGTGCTGACGGGAAATCCACGATGTGCGCACGGAAAAGCGTCATTTTGCACGTGCATGGTGACGCTCCCTCCAATCCGCAGCAGCGCCAACGCAAAGAAGCGGACGGAGGTGGTGGAAGGGAGGATGAAGCCGAAGAATGTTCCTCGTCCGCGCAATTTTCATTTTTCGGTAATCGCTGGCTGCTTCAGCGCAGCGATGTGTGGTGATAGTGATGTTATCACTTCGCGCGAGGATATCTATCGTAATTATGATAAGTGCGGTCGTTAAGTGCCTTCTGTCGTATGTATGGTACGATATCTATAGTACTTATCGATATATGCAGTGTTAACTAGGTGGCCGCCACGGGATCGGCGGTGTCGTTCTTCTTTTCTGTCGCCTGATTTTTGGTGTCGTTTTGAATTTGGCGACAAGACGCGACATTGGCAACATGCCGGCGACATTAGCAGCAAAGGCCAGAATAAATCTCAAAAGACATCAAACAAATTGTTATATCTATAATCTACCACCCCGCTTTTTGTGAAAAGAAAAGAAAAGAAAAGAAAAAAATTACAAAGAGTCTGTTGCATCAAGCTATAAGCTGAATGTAGCAGCGCTAAATAAATATCAATAATGGTATTGACTGATAGCTTCCAGTCCTATCATATATGTTATCAACGATTCACCGAAAAAGGATCAACCTTGCAATTGCTGACTTCAGGAAACAATTAATTCTCTGAAATAATATATTGCATACACCTGAGATAGAGTATGCACGATGTGTTGCTTTTGTGAGTAGATATTCCTATAGATAAAATGATCAAAGGTGTAAAATTGCTATTTGATGCCAAGGAAAAAATGATCAAACTAGCAAATTTCTTTAAGCAGTTGAAAGTGTTGCCCACAAGAATAATAAGATATATTGCAAGATGTTAGATAATGAAGATGAGGGAAAGCCTTAAAAATCAATAATTCAGAACAAATTATCTTGACATTTCAACGTTATTAATTTAGCTCGCCAACCAACAATGATATTTTCTAGCTATACTATTTACTGCTTACTGCTTATATCTCGTAGATCGTATTGTACTGGCAACCCGTATTATGCCAAAGATAGTTACGCAGTCATTGCGGACCAAATTCATAGAAAAGAGACCGACAGGTGATTGACTACTTTTTCGTAACATGAGACGTGAATCTATCTTTTAATGAATCCTTGATTACATGGAAGACGTGTGTCTACTATACCTGATCAAGCAATGGAACAATGGCATATGTAAACTACTGAAAGGGCCAAGCTTTAATTAGAGGAAACAAGTGTAGTTTAGTTTCTATTAAAGATACTAGTCTGGGGAAATAGCATCCACTTTAGTTGCTATCTGGGATAGTAACAGAATTCAAGATAGGAACAAACATGAAGGATAGCATCCATTTTTGTTGTTATTTTGAAATCGCCGTTATCTGAGATAGCGACAGAATTTAAGATAACAACAAAAATCTAGGATATCAACCATTTTACATCGGAGTTAGTTCCAAATCTACGCAGAGTCCCATACAGCAACCAAAATGCAGATAATAACCATTTTCATGGATGGCAACCATTTTGGTTGCTATCCATGAAAGTGATGTTAAATGAGATAGCATCGAAAAACAATATATCATTCGTCTTGAGGGATAACAATCATTTTAGATGCTATATTACATTGATGTTGTTATTTCATATAACAACGTCATAATTAAAAAAGTTTTTGATTGTATTTATTCTTAGGACATTGTATTGAGATATCAAGCAAAATGATAATTATCGATATTTTCTGTTCACCCACTTTTGCTAAAATCGATGAACAAAACATAACAGTGATATTTTTCTTCGAACCTTCTTCTGTGGTACTTTTTAGAATGTCACACTGTGTCTCAAATGCCATCTACGTGAATCACTCGTCGGTCTCTTTTTCTTGTGTTTGCTTTGAAACGCTTACAACAAGAGTACAATTGTTTGTTCTAATCTGCCTAGAAAAAATAGAACTAATATGGAAGATAAACAAATTCAACATTGGCGACATAAAAAACAATTCTGAAATACAGAGGCTTTATTGATGACCTTTTTTCTAGGTGGGAAGTCCGTATCTAGCAAAAGCTAGTAAAATACAAAGGTATCTGTCGTTCAGTGTTCCCCCATTTTTACTAGTTATATTAACTAGTTAAATTGGCCGTGAAGTATTAGTAACTTTGCCAAGAAATATCATCTCAACAACTCATTCAAAATGCTCATATGAGCAAAATCCCATCATCTCCAAGCAATGTAGACGATGATAAATCTTTCAACCATAGTCCAACTCCTCATGTTCATTGAGTTCTGTCTTGGCAAAGTCAGGTCTTTTCAGCTGAATTGACGCCTCGATTCGAATAGTCATACAATATACTAAAACTTGAAAGACCAAAAATCACGCCCAAAAAGTATCGTAGAGTAGGTATTATCTGCTTGTGGGCACATCACTCATCTCCATTGTCGATGATCGACGGCGGTATCAAAGCATGTTACCATCATCAGTCCGACGCGTCTAGCGCGGTCGCTACTGGACGACAGACGTCGTCCAGTAGCACCCATAAACGCTGATATCCTCACCTATGCGATATAGGTGAGGGAGTAGCGTGGTTGGCCACGTGGTCCCATAAGATACGCGTGGCGTGACAGCCATGGTATTTTGACCATGAATCGATGTCGTGTCGAACGCTTAGGTGATGGTAGCTTAATAGTTAAAATTAGTTAATGAAAATACCCCACTGTTGCCGTCCAATGCCTTGCCGGGGCATGTTCAGATTTGTAGTGGCGGAGGGTAGCCGTAACCCATTCAATTTCATTTGTGGCATTTTCGACCTTTGCGGATGAAGATACATTAACTAACCCCATCTTATATCTACTTAAGATTTTATTCACTGCTTAATTTCTTGCTAATGGCCGTTAGTAATCTGTTTGTTGAGACGCCGTCAGACAATCCCATTAACATTTGAAGGGTCAATCAAATTACATTGACCATTGTCGTGACAATGGTCACACGGATCGTGCCATGGTCACTCATTGTTCCGCCCCCGGTGGTCAAATATCACAGATGTCAACATACTATTCCTATGTCCTAGACTAAAATAGCCTATTGTTTTTGGGAAAGGATTGAAAAGTAGGTCGAATATCAAACCATTACCATTTATTCTGGGGGAATGGATGGTATATGGGATGATACATGTGTAGGACTTAGTATTATTTAGTTCGGGGGTTACCTAAAAAAAACAAGGCAAAACAATAGATGGTTTCCCACCAAAAGGTCATCTATTCGGATATATTGATTTATAAGACTTTCCCTCATCTTCAATACTATCTGTGCATCGTAGGCGAGTCAAAAATGAAAGCAAGTATAACTGACTGATTTGCATGCATGAGTGTTCATACTCATGTTTGCCGACAGCAAATATGACCAACTCATGCAACTTTTGATAGGTTTAATGCGAGATATAATATAATATAAAAAATGGGTTTGAAACTACTCTAAGAAAGAATTTTCATGACTCCGTCATAGGTATACTACTGTATTTGCAATAAGGTAGGACTACCAATAAAGCAAGTTTGAGAATGCCCTTCTCTTACACTTTGTTCAAGGTTGCTCCACAGGACCCGAAGCAATAAACTAGATATATTCTCTCTTGGTGCTCGTCCATCCAACGTAGCTTTATTTATACCAAAACCTTACTGTTCTTAGAAAACCGGGTCTGTGTCTATGTGGTTTTCAAGAGGAGAGATGAAAATATACAAGTCGTTTACAAATGCACAATCAGGATGAAGGTACTCCATTTGAGATTGACCAGAAGATCGAATACGAATCTTACCATTGTAAAACCCCTGCCATTAATTATCAATGGCAATAGGGACTTGATGTTATAGGAGGGAAACCTCTTGAAATGAAAAATAGCAGAGGTCTCTGCAAAAACAAATTAACCCATATATAATTCCTTGAGCATTCACAAAGTAAATTGCAAAAGAGATGTATGTTGTCTACACAACATGATCCCAATGAATGGGTAGCAATTGTTATGAATATGAATAATTTGATTGATAACTTACAATAATAATGCATAAAGAAGGCACTGCATAATCAATCACAAATAAACATCGATAATATGAATACAAAAATACTAAACAAGAAATGTATCACTTCGCATAAGTTAAGAGGCTCACAAAGAGCTCATTAACCTGGGACTAGTATTAGAACGTTAACAAAGTTCATATGCATAGCTGAGACGATTTCACTAGCATACAGCATAAAATGCCAGTTGCTAGGCAAGCAACGAGATGTATGTTGAATACACAACATAATTCCACTCTTACTAATTCTTACAGTTACAGTAACAGCTAAGACAAATGGCTTTTGGAAATCTAAAAGATGATTCAGTAGACACATGACCATGACCCTTCTTAGAACTTAAAATTCTTGTGAGTAAAAAGGCTTCAAAGCGAAC
This sequence comes from Thalassiosira delicatula, assembly GCA_036939835.1. Taxonomy (NCBI): domain Eukaryota; phylum Bacillariophyta; class Thalassiosirophyceae; order Thalassiosirales; family Thalassiosiraceae; genus Thalassiosira; species Thalassiosira delicatula. The sequence goes on from JALLOY010000023.1 coordinate 13,895, forward strand.
AAGAATGACAATTAGCCCAAAAGTTCTAGACTCACTATACTTGAGCTAAGAAAGTTTTTAATGAGAAGATAAACAACTAAGAACAGATAGAAAACCCTCTCAGATGAAACTAGCCAGTTTTTTACCATCCGTGGTATTTTTATGCAGCGAGAATGCTGTCTATTTTGGCTTCCTGTTTCGACCAGATCACATCTATAGCTTCAAAAATGGGGACAAGTGTTGTATGCTGTTATCTTTCAGCCTCTTTTGAGCTCACAACCTATAGGTTATTGACTAGGACCCATAACCTATTGATTATATTCCTATCATCCGTTATATTCATCAGGTATTCACATGATCCTAGCCGTCACCATAGACAGACGGACCTCTCATGACAATGGACAGACGTTTGATGTGCAACCACACATATTATAAGTCTAACATTCACATGCCTGCTGATATTTTAAAGATTGTATCAATTCCCACGGTAGTATAAGATCATGCCTAGTGGCATGAAATGTAAACGTACGCAGGAATCATATAGATACGAGTTCAAACTCGGATCCTGTCTTTGCTACCTTGCCAAAATATAGATATAGCATCATAATTAAGTTAAATCATTGACTAAGCACCGATAATAGGGTACATGTCACCACTACTGCTTGACCATGTGTCTTCCTTTCTTCTGGCTAGCCTAAGCTAAGTACTTGTTGTCCTATTGAAGCGTCGGCCCTGTCTTACCAGCAAGGACCTAAGACAGGTGCTGGAGAGGGGGGGGACTACATTTTGTGGACCCATTCTATCTAGGAACCAGACATATGTTGGATTTCAAAATCTATCCGGAAAGGGAGATGGCTGTAGTCTCATTGTTTTGACAAAATCAAACGATGAAGTTTTTGTTGTGCAGCCCTTGGCCTACTCTACCCATCCATAGCGCTTACAAGCTCCATAGTCCCTCGGACGAAGTAAAAAACACAAAATTTAAATTGTACCTGGCAAGGGAGGGACTCGTGGTCTTGACTCTTTGTTGTAATAAACAGTGAAGCTGCCGCCAAGTAGTCCGTATCCTGCTATGCCCTACTGTATCATCCACAGACTCTAAAATCCCTTGGGCGCAAAAGGCCAGTGACCAAATCAATGGTAAGCGCAGCTTCTCACCAGCCAACACTGCCAGTATCATCTCCAAAACCAGAGCCAAGGTGATCGTTGCAATTGCATTCTTGAGGAGAACAATTTGCTGTGCAATCAAAATTGAGGGATCCGGAGACCAGAAAGGATGGAGAGACGAAATCAATAATGAGAACGGTGCTGTTCAAAAACCAACGCAGTTTGGGCTACCGCCCTCACAAAAAACGCTCACTGTATGGTTGAGAGTTGAGAGTTGTTCCAACATTGTCTCGTCGTTGACGGCTCAGCAAGAGCGTCTGCTTTGATACAACTGTTTTGGCATTCTTGACGAGAAGAGCACCGCCGTCTTGATGCCCGACAACCGCCCAAACACTGTACAAAATCAAAATGATGGTGTGTATGAGTTGGTGTTTAATCTGAGCATCGAACCTCAATCCTCACCATTTTTTGTCCTGACAGGTCCCCCCCATACACTCATAGGGAACTGCAAGGTGCTGGTTGGTTGACATTGCCATCCATTCTATCAAGGGGTTTCCCCATGGGGTAACTGTTGCCTTATAGTGTGGCCATTCTTTAGGGGAAACAACGCCAGAGGTGACTGTCCAGTCTGGCTATTTTAGAGGAATTGGCAGCGTCATTTTCAAATTGAGTCCTGTCAGAATCTGAAACGCACCGCACCACACCTAATAACTTGAAACTTTGCCAGAGGCTTCCACCAGGCCGCATCAAACTTCTCTGTAACTTCATCCCAGATGTTGCGTTGCTAGGAAAATGTTTGTTTGGCACTTGATCCCAATCACCTGCGAGTGGCGAGGATTCTACCTTGGCGTGAGAAAATATCGACCCGCCAATCCGCCAATTTCCGCCTTCAATTTATGAAGGACGGCGGGGACTTTTTGGTGATAACCGAACAATGGCGATAACACGGGCAGGTCGGTACTTAAGGGCGGAGTGGGTGGAGTGGGCACAGCGTGGCATCTTAGATTTAAAGTGACGCCGTTTCAGCTATTTTGGATACGAAAAGACAGTCATATCTCACAACGTTTCCACCAGAGATTGGCCGTTTTTTGTACGACGTTGTACGAGACAGTTACCTCCTGGCGAATTCCCTTGATTCTATTCCCAAACGGCAGAGTTCTGCCGAGATAGTCTTGTGGTCGATGATGGGATAGTGAGAGAGCAGCCCGTTGTGATTGTAATGATGATAACTGGGCGGGCCGGAATTCTAGGAATTAGAGATCCTACGTATGATTTGGCACAGATGTCACATGCAAATCCTCCAACGCGCTAGGAAGTCGCTGCTAGAGCGACAAAAAGCCAAAGGAAAGAATGGTTTCAATTGTCATGATACTCGTAATTATCAATCGTAACTAGCGGGGAATTTGTGGTCGACGTTTTTTTTCTCATTACATATTTAATCCTGTGGAGAAACTATGACCCATAAACAAGCGGAAGATCTCTTCATGTGGGCGGACGGTCTCCCACTCTGAAATTAGTTGATCTCGAGACTGCAGTAAATACTAGCACGACAATGATCGCAGCAAAGTCCCTCCATTCACGATTTCGGTTGTGCAACAAACGATACTGTGAGGAAAGGATGGTCGCCTGCTTAGGAAACGTAGGGCTGCCAATTCCATAAACGTGACGCCTCCGACGTAATAAACTAGCAGCACGGGCTTGTTCTGAACTTTTCCACCGTCGTTTTGACTAGTCCCTTCTACTCTTGACTCTGATGTCCACTTCTTAGCCAAAGAGCCTAAACTCGGCCCCCTCTTTCGTTTCAGCGCCTCGGCCAAACTTTCTGGAGGACAACGTTGCTCCACATCCACCCACCGTCCTCCCCCCCCACCTCCGCTTCCTGTCCCTTCACCAGCGGGAAGCTCCCTCATGGCCTCGTCCAACCCCGCATACCCCCTCATCGCTGCCTGCACCCATCGTACCGTCATGGGAGCGTATCCTGATGATACGTATGCTGCATCCTCTGGATTGGACGGATCAACATCGGGACAGATCAGTCCCAACGCCTTCCTCAAAGTCGAGTACGGAGTTTGCATGGAATCCATGAAGAACGTCTCCCGCTTGCGTAAAAATCCCGCCTTTTCTAAATCGGACAGCACCATCAAGAATTCGTAGCCGTAGGTTTGCACCACCTCCCTCCGCAACGAATCGTACCGCGACGCCTTGATACCGTGGCTTGTCAGACTCTGCAGACAGAAGAGCCTCAGCCATCGGTAGGGCTGTTCGCCGCTTGCGATGAGATCCTCCAACATCTCGTAGCACGGTTCCGACTCAAGCATGCTCCGTTCTGTCTGCCATCGCTGTCGAAAGCTTGTCGCCTCAGCTGCGCTCTTGACTAATTCAGCAACGTGGATGTGATTCGTTAATGATCGTAGATTGCGGGTGAAGACGGGAATCTGTTTGACAAATTGGTGTATTTCTGTGAGGTCGCGAGCTGTCTCGCGATTGGTGAATTGGGAGTGACTTTCCTTTAGGGCCTTGGCCTGGTTTTGGAGGAAGGAACCAAAGGTTTCAACGTGTTTGTCGCGAACTTCGGCGTAGAGCGGGTCGGAGTCGTTGAGAGGGACAAGAACGGTGGGGTCGTGTTGGTGGTCGGAAGGAGATCTCATCGGTGACGAGTGCTGCTGCTGTTGCGCCTCCTCGCTGCCATCGTCGGGTTCCACGACGGATTTTTTTACGGAGACACATCCTCCCACTTGGATTTGAAGCACATCGTCAATCAAACCTTCGTATGTGAGAGGAGTGAGCATGGGAGTCACGAGATCAATTTTTCGATCAATCACCAGAAGGGCTTGAATAGAGGGTTGATTGGGCAAATTGTCACAGTTGGCATCCTTGCTACTATCGTGTTGGTTTTCCTTCTGCCAATCCATATTGTTTGGTGTGATTTCCACTCCGTCCACCACATTGACCACCTCGTCTTGATTCATCATTTCATCCTCCCCAGTTGAGTCTTCCTCCTCTTCCTCTTCGTCCGCCTGAGCCTCCATTCGCTCCTCTTCCATCCTCAACGTCATCATCCTATCTATGACAGCCGTGGCCAGCGGGCCCAATCCCTGCACCCTCGAGATTGCTCCCTTTAATGATGATGCGTCATCGCCGCTGCTGCTCCGATTCAGCAACTGCAACTTGAGCAAACTCCGGGCCACTACATCGGCAACGTCAGCCTGGCATCCCTCGACGGCGGCATGACGCATGCTTGCCGCAGATGCCGGAGCACTCCCCAAAATCCCTCCTCCGCTCTTGTCGCTTTCTTTTGTGCTGTTGGCATCGGTAGACGTAGTGGAAGTTGGCAACATGGAACTGCCCCCAGTTAATTCCAAACTAAGTACATCGTCATCCAGTGGTATTAAATCGATGGGGAGGGATTCTAGTGAGTTCAAGGATCCACCTCCGCCCCCGCCACCTAGAGAATTTCCAAAGGAATTGAATTCGGGAGAATTGTCGTCCACGCCCAAGTCGTTCAAAAAAGCACGTTCCATATCAGTCATTCGGGGTACGAAGATAAAGCGAAATGATCGTTCCGGTAGATTGGCACCGTGTGTTGTTTGCTGCGCTACATTTTTGTTCGCAGATCTATTGCGGAAACGATTGATTTTGTTGGATTGGGCAAGCGTCCGTCGTCGATGCAATGCCGCCGCTGACAGGGACGGCAGATCGAATCCCCCCCCGCGGAGAATGTATGAAGTGGTTGGAACTTGATCGTTCTCATCGTTGTTCGGATCATCCTGCTCGTCAGAGAAAGGATTGGATTGGGAAAATAACGGCCTCCCGTTATTGTTGCTGTTGGAGGAGGAGGAGTTATTGTAGGGAGAAACGACCAATCCATCCCCCAACGGGGAGAGGATGTGGGTTCCCACAATCTGAGTGACCTGACAGCTGCCGCGAGCGCCATTACCAGCTTTTAATTCATCGTTCAAATCCTTCATGATCTCTTCCTCTTCCTGTTCCTGCGTCACGTTGTTTTTGCTTTTTTTGCCCTTCTTCTTCTTGCCGTCATTGCTGCCGCCGTGATGCATCACCACCTGTCGGAGGAGGACGCGACGCAGATCCTCCGATCCGAATATCAATTGCTGCTCGACCGTCTCGAGCGTGGAAGAATCGCCGCCCCCTACTCCTCTCACTGCACCTGACCCAGACGCGACGCGGTGTCCGCCGCTTAACGGCCCATCCTCCGGACGCCCCGCGGCCGAGTCTGCACCGCCGCCGTCCCCGGTCCGGTAGTCACCGGCGTCGCTACCCAAGCGAGGATCGTGTCGGAGAATTTCCAGCAATAATTGACGATTATCGAGACGTAATGCGTCGATTATGTGGGAGAGTGGGCCTCGAGGCTGTGGCGTTGTGGCGGCGGACGACGCCATTGTTACGATTACGAGTTACGACATGCACCGTTTCCCGGATCCGGAGGTCGTCGACATCGATAGGTAGCTATTATCGCTAAGTATCTGGCAATGCTCGTTGAATTTACACACTCTGTATGTGATGAATTCCTATGGAGGATACTATTTAGTTCCCTCGTAAAAAGGAGCGCCTAGCTTTCACCGTGCTTTGTGTGAGATCTAACATGACATCGTGAACAGATAATATTCGAGAAGGAGCCTACCAGCCATTATCCTCTTTTTTGACAACCGAGTTTTCGCCCCCTCTTTTTTGACAATCTAGGATCGCTAGAGCTAGGTGGCGATTTCAGTCCTGTAAAGTACTAACATGATAGNGGCGGACTTGCTCCCCGAACACGGACGCGACGTCGTACCCCGCGAAGTCGTGACCCGGGTTGCTGGCGGGTGCCTCCCTGGGAGTGGACCACACGCGGTATAGAGGCTCGCCGCCCCCGGTCGCGTAGCTGTCGTTCCTGTCCGCCGTCGGGGGAATGAGGGGAACATCTCCACCATTGGAGCCATCGGGGTCGTGACGCCGCCCCTCCTCCGCCGCCAAATATGACTCGCGAACGTCCTCCCGCGCCCGACGGACAGTTTCCAGCGCCGGGTCGTCGCCGACGTCCACATCATTAGCGTCGTCATCGTCGTCGTCGTCCAGAGGAAACGCTTCCTGGATCTCGGCGAGGTAGGCCTGGTAGTCCGACATGATGCTGGCGGTTCTGCCTGAGAGTTTGGTGAGGTGTTTGCCGGACTTGCCCCGTCCCTTCTGGAGGGTCGCAGACGCGAACATGGACGTAGCGGACGAGGCCGCTGACGAGGCCGCGGAGGTGGCCCTGGCAAAGATGGTGGAGGGGGGGCGTCCTCCTTCGCCGTCGGGATCGATTCGTTTCTTCTTACTCTTCTTGTTCTTCTTCTCCTTCGCCCTGGTGGATTTGTCGCTACTGCTCGACGACGACGTTTCGGGGTCGGGAGGAGCGGAAGCGCTTACCCCGAACTGCTCTAGGTCCAGGAGCTCGCTCTCCATCGATTCCTCGAATGCGTGGAGCTGGGCGTAGATATTGTCATCATCGTCCTCTCCCTTGTTCTGGTTCATTTCCTCGTTCTCGTCGAACGCGTCGTTCGTCCACAAATGGGACGGCGGCGGAAACAGCGACGCGTCGTCCTCTTCTTCGTAATCCTCCTCGCGGAGAACGAGTCTTGCAGGGTTGGGCGTAGGACCGCCTTCTTCGTCATCGCCCGAGAGGAGATCTGTCGGTCCGTTGGGCGTGCGGGGGGACACATGGGCCAGGTAGGACCCGCCGGAACCGGGGGTCAAGGCCTTCGCGTCGTCGTCGGCGCGGTGGCGCCGCGTTGCGTCGGGGGAAGATGGCTGCAATGTTTCGCTCGTCGGGAGCTTGCGCCTGTGGACGCCGATCAATTTTCTCATGGCACTTGCGAGTTTGATTGTTCACTTTTGGTTTTTTGTGTGAACCTTCACGCAACGGTACCAAAATATCTGTTCGATGTAGCGGGAGTGAAACCCCGCTGGGATTGTCGCCTAGCCTACTGCCCTTGCACCTTGCAATCGACATTAGACATTCACTCTTGATGCTGATACCCAAAAGTACTCGAAGGGTGTGGGTCTACGATACAAAAATAATAGTGAAGCCCGGGTGTAATGAGGCGAGGCCCCGCGCGCCGGGCACGAATCGCAGGAGATCGCAGCGCAGACATGCCTATGAGTACCTATGGTGTATGGTAGGAGTATCATATAGGAGTAGGTATCTATGAGTAATCTCGGTACGATAGTATCGTACCTACGATACCTAGGTACAACTCGAGGACCACGGACAGCGCGAGCTATCGTATCGAGAAACAGTCGCCTCGTACCTTCGTACTTATGGTCCTCCTGACTGATCCTACCTGTGTACGATCTGACTATCTTAGGAGTAGGTACCTACTCCTAAGTACGTATTTACCATACACGTTTGTTAGCTACATACCTACGTTCACACCGCGAGGGGGTTGGCGGTGGGGCCGTTCCATGATAGTTTACTGTAGCCCCCCGTGCATGGTAGTGCACGAACCCAAGAGTGCACACGGTGAGTTTGGCCCAGTACCAAAACCCCATTTACCTAAATTTGTGAGGTTACACAGGGTAGGAAT
>JALLOY010000024.1:0-10826 GCA_036939835.1 Thalassiosira delicatula
TTTGATGATGGAGACATGGACAATGTATCAACAATCATCGACGTTGCCATCCCGTTCGACAATGGAGCTGGTGAATTGACTATCGTCAACAACGGCATGGACGATTCATTGACAATCGTTGTAGATTGCATGAGCGATGCATTGACAATCGTTGATGTTGCCATCTTGTTCGATGATGGAGTCATGGACAATGCATCGACAATCATTGATTTTGCCATCTCATTTGACGATGGAGCTGGTGAATTGACGATTGGTGATGATGGAGTTGATGAATCAACAATTGTTGACGGTGGAGTCAATGAATCAACGATCCTTGATGACAGCATGGGCGATGAATTGACAATTGTCGATGATGCAGTCGCGTTTGATACTTTGCGCAAAACCGTAGAGACACAGACAAGAAGCTGGTGGATACAATCAAGACCACCAAGTGAGCGATACACAATAACCATCCTATCCACATCGCTGAGTACTAACCGCTTCCGCTTCTTGCCAGAATTGGAAGCGAGAACATCAGGATCAGGTGCAAAGATGTTTGCAGATTCGGGATCCCAGACTGAACTCTCGTCCAAATTTGAATTTCCAACGTCAATCTGATCCAGACACGACAAGATACACTCGTCGCCTTTGGAATCCGATGAAGGTGGTGGGGTGACTCCGGGATGAGAAATGTCATACATACATACTAAATACGTAGTAGTCACTTGATACTTTCTTTGTCAGAGTGGAATGGTGCAGGGTAGGAGATATGATTCAATAAAATCGGCAGTTATCAATGGGTAGCTATTCCCGGCTCCTACCCAAGAACCGACGCGCGAAGGCAACGGTTCTCTCATTTCCTGGTCTAGATGACCACTCCGGGCCTCGGCAATGCGATTTTGAAAATAGGTAATGAATACTCCTACTAAATAGCTTTAAACGAGTGCTATAGATTAAATTTGCGCGATAAAGCAGCAATAACTCATGAACATTTGATCTGGTTGAGCTTTTGTTCCAACGCTTAGCTTACTCCTTCCTTAGGAAGATCCTGACCCGGTGATGACTTGGCGATAAAATAGATAGTCCTGGTACGTACTGTTGATGCCATGAGATAATATCGCCAAATGGGTTATTATTTAGGATCTTCCAGTTCCAGATATTGAGTTACCGGGTATCGTATCCTTTGTTCCTTGTCACATGTGCTCACGTGATCATAATCAGTCATGTCTGTTACGTTTGAAACTAGGTATAGCCTACCTACTTAGTCACAGTTTCTCAAAATGGTTCTCTGATAGACAAACAAGCACACTTCTTGCCCTTACAGATGGTCATGATCAGGGGTAACATGAGCGCGCCCTGTAATGAACACTTCATCTTCAAGATTCAAAGACACACGGTGGATAAAATTGCAAACAATGTCTCACCTCGTTCAACAGACGGCGGCGATTTGAGCTGCCGTGATTATTCTCGATGCTCCCGGGCAATCAACACACAAACACTTTTACGCCATATCAAATATTCAGTTAGTATGCAATTACCAGGGCGTGAGCTACTTGTGGCCACTTTGATATTATCTTTCGCGATGACATATAGTATCCGAGCAATTGGTTGCCGTATTGAACGTTGTGTCGTTCTGCAATGACCAAAGTGCGAGCCCACTCGTGACCAATAGGCAAGTGCAAGCAACTTGTAGTCATTTATTGAATTTTGAATTGGTCTATTTTACTACGCCTTCCAAATCAATTGATCTTTTTTTGCCTTTGATATTATTGTCGCTGTGTCACATGAGCAAACGCTCAATAAGTTAACCCACGTTTCATCGATATTAGTTTTAAATTATTTTCTCTGTGTCGACACGATCACCTTCCTCTTGGTGTCTTCCTCTCTTTGTTACGAACTTGGAAAGCACCATTCCAAGACTCCACTCCACCCCGTTGTCCGGGAACCACTGCGCGAACGTGATGTCCCTCAACGAATGACGGAATCTGACTCCATCCCTCAACAACGTCACCATGCAACCACACATATGGTCGTGATGCACCTGTGGGGCAAGACCTCCACCAGGGTGTGCTCATGCGCCTCGTGTTGCACCTCCTCAAGTTTCCTGAAACGGACAACACCCGCCCTTGGCGAGCAGGGGTACTTCTATGCGGCGCCGATCGGCGACAACTGTGCTGGTCAATTGATACAGAAATCATAGGATGGAGTCGTTCGGATGAACTGTATGGACTGCCTGGACGGAACCAACGTCGTCCAGAGCGTGTTTGCACACCACGCCCTCCATCACCAGCTCCACAAACGTCCCGAATGGACTGCCGTCCGACGCCAAGGAGGGTGGCGGCGGCAACCGGGGCGGACGAGGACGCTCCTGCCTGAATGTGTCAAAGGATTTTGCCTGTGCCCTCTGATCCTCCCGTCAACGCGAAGCGACGAGACGCGACACGCGTGTATGTGCCGAGGGAGGCCACGAAGGGCGTGGGGAAGCACCAGAGGAGGGTCTACATGGAGTCCAACACCCACAGAGGGATAAAAACGGAGGGGTTTTGCTGCGGGCCACGTCCTCAGGTGACGATGGATTTCTGCGGGTCCCTCAGGCCTCAGCAATAATGATGTGTAGCGCGCAGAGACCTTGGCCTCAATCAAACGTCGGGCTGTCATCTCCCCCCCCCCCAGACGGTCGGGAAGAAACAAGCCATTGCTGTGTCCTTGATGCTCCTGTCCAAGGCTCCGTTTCTCTCGCGGACATCATGACATCAGCGCTTGTCAGCGGAACATTCACTCGATGACCAAATCAACGTATTCCGTTCCGATCGGACGGATCAGATCAGAATCCTAACTTGTTGGATATGAAAGGCCATTGAAAATCCGTGCATAGAGGATAGAGGTATATTGCAGGAAAATGCCGATGCAACCGTGTCGCTTCTTCTGATGATGGCACAATGGTATCATTATTATTGTCCCCCTCATTACATCGTCGGCATCGTCATCGGCGGCACAAAAACAAAAAGATGGCGTCGATTGTCGTCAAAGAATGGGTTGGCTCTGCGATGAAGGACGGTCCTCGCCCTTGCCAGTGGCGATGGCGGCGATCCCAGCGGCGGGCGGCGGGCGGCAGGGCAACCCCAACCCCGGCAATGTATTTCGAATTGGAGGCGGATCGATGATCAATGACAATGCGAAAGGCGCAAAAGGCAACGTCTAAAGTCACTTTGAGGAAGAAATTGAGATTGCGACGTCAATTGCGAGATCAAAAACAAAGCGAAATCAGGATTTATTGGAATTAGTATTTTCTACGACAGAATCCCGTAGGATGTTTGAAATTGAAATAATTTTGCCTCGCGTACGATATTATCTTACGATTGAAGATAATATTGAAGGCCAAAAAAAAGATCAATTGATTTGGAAGGCGTAGCATAGTAGAAGACCTAGAGTGTTATATATATTGAATGGATCGTTCTGTCACCACGAGCATGATAGGTGCAGTGGTTAATTACGGCGACCGCCATGGTTGAGACGTGGGTTCGAATCTCGTCAGTTCTTTTTTACAAAACGCTGCAAAGTACCTCTTGGTAAACACACAGCGCGCCGATTGCAAACGGCGCCAAAATGTCACTAAAATAATTCTTTCTCAGGCTCACGACAGAATTGGAAGTTTGGACCAAATTTACCCGACTCGCCCTGATCACGCCATTACGGTAAACTATTTTAGATGTTCTAATTCTGTTGTGGGACAGATAAATAATTTCGCGCCATGAAAATCTGCGAATTATTTTGAGACATACAGTAGGAGTAGTTGAATACTCGTCTAACTACATAAGTATATCGTATGTAGAAGAAAATTTGAGCACATGCTAGAAGTACCTATGGTAGCATATAAGACCACGCGGTACCTGCACAAAAAATAAGAATCCTTCAATTTGAACGTCTCTGCAAGGTGCCTGCGGGGGTTCGCTGGTTTCACTCTACCTACATCATAAGGGCCTGTCCATACACCCTGTCGAAAAAAATCTTTCTATTTTTCAAGGTTTTACTGTCTTTTCATTTTTGTCCCGAAGTCAGTCCATTGCTCATTCACAATCGTCAGAAAAAATGCATCACTAGCTGTCAAGTGTCTCACTTGTTGCGGATTGATTTCCTGTCAATTGCAAGATACATTGTACGCGCAGTTGTCAAAGGATATTGTACGATACAGTTGTCTGTCTGGTGCATCGTACGAGAGGTTGAGTCAATGTACAAATGTTGTTCACAATCTCTTTTGAGATCAATCCCAATCGAAAGCAATCTCTACAAAGAGTACTCCCTTTCATCGTGATCAAGAGTATCATCTTTCAAGAATCATCTTGACCGAGAGCAATCTATGTCGAGAGCCATCCCAATTGAGAGAAATCTATTTTAAGAGTAATCTTGATCAAGTGTCACTTCTGTAGAGAGGATACTCTCTTTTGAGAGAAATCCTCTTTCGACGCGCTCGTGTTTCATCCCAAAGTCAAAAACCAACGGACCCCAGTTAGTGTGGCACATGTACCGTTGGCATGCTACTATAAATTAAATAATCTAAAACGGACCGATCATGCAAGCCAAGTGGGAGTTTGGACTGTCCATTCATTATTTGTTGCCCCTCGATTCTGTGTTTTTTCATCCACCATCCCAAAAGTTCAAAAGTTGCTCTATGGTTGATTGTTGAATTATTTTTGTTTCTTGTGACTGATTGGTTGTCGGGGGCTGCTTGTCTGCTTGGCGGGTCCTCGCTTGAGCGCTTGGGGTTGATAAGGTGTAGATTGTTGTTTGATTCATACTTAGCTCGCAGAGGCGGTGAGGCCATCGATGCCACGGTCATGGCGATTGCGGCTAGAAATCGCGTCACACCCCGCTTTTCCCAAACACCTTGGCATTTCAGTCCTCCCACGAAAACGCGATTCGTTCCGCGTCACATCTGCAAAACGCTATTGATTACTTTCTTGCGACAACGCCCGCCCATCAAATACCATAATTGCTCGTTTCTTCAACCCCACGATCCTAGCCACAAGCGCGGAGCAAAACTCCAACAAAAATCCACCCTTACCAATGAGGGAGGAGGAGGCCTGGAAGGAGGAAAATTCAAAGATAGAAAAGAATGCAGCTGGCAAGTCTCCTGTGCGATCAACTTGTCCTAAACAAATCTGCGGACGGACGCACGAGGTGAATCAGACGCCATCCTGGCAATGAATTTGCTTTACCACTGGGGCGCGCCGTCGGGGAGTTTGACGAGATCTTATTCACGATTGTGCGGCGATATCGTTATCGTGATCATGAAATGGAACATGGTTCATGGACGGAGAATCAGAATATGATTGACAATGAGAAATGAAAGAGACGGTGTCTCAAAAGAAGGCGTGCCAGCGACCACATCATCGCGTCAGAAGATTCCAAATCAGCATCAAAGGATTCCAGCATATCTGCGATTGACAACAAAGATATGAACATCAAGCGAACGAACAATAATCAATCGACGGATGAAGAACGGGAGCGGAATAATTTAGGAAGATTATTGCTGAGTTGGTCGAGAAAACCTCCAGAATTGCTTGGGATTCAATTTTTTTGCTGAGTCCAGTTGATTTTTTGACTGGACTCATTTTTTTGAAAAATTGAATGAATTTTTTTCGTCGAGTCCAGTCACTTTTTTTGAATAAATTGGCAAAAAAGGTTTTCTTTAATATTTTTTTTCGAAATTTCGTTCGATTTTTTTTGACGGGAGGGTTGGACAGGCCCTAAAATTCTATTGCTGATTTTTTGGAGTAAATTATTTTTCACAGGTCGCTAGTTAAGTACGAGGCAAACCATGTGATATTGAGAAATACTCCATGCACGGAGTTCAGAAGAATTCACACGTGCTATGCAATCTGTTAGTGAAAATTATAAGTGTAAGGTATTGTGGAGTTTCAACAAAGGACTCAACAGAGGCCAAGTTGGTAGCACTAGGTTGTACAATGCCAAAGATTTTGTGGTGTCTTTACTCCATAGAAGCGCAGGGATACAGCATTGCTGAGAATGTTGTTTTTGGGATAACCTGCCTACCATGAGACTAGCAACCAGCAGATTGCTATCACTATCATTGTCACCACGTACAAAGAACACCAAGGCAAGAACTATTTTGTCAAGGGCAGTATTGACAAGGGTGAGGTGGATTTGTGTTGGTGCCCCGTGGAACCTATGTGGAGCAATGTCCTGAGCAAGCCAAAACAGGGGGTGGACTTCCCAAAAGACCACACTGTCCTGATGAACACACATATGAACTGCAATGGCGCTTGCCGAGTTAACCATGGCTCACCCAGATCACTTACTGGAGCCAAAGTAGGGTCATCCAGTCACTGTAATTGAGACACCCGTGGCTGACTGAAGGACTGTGTTGGGAGATATTGGTGATATTAACGTACGGTCAATTGCATTCCCACCGGGTAAGAAGCCCAGGGTGACGTGGTTGGTCGTAGTTTGTGGAGGTCTTAGTGTAGCATCCAGCAACATCCCTATGTGATGAAATCTGGGACCAAGTGATGATGTTTTGTGCACGTGATCCTACGTGGAGCATAGGATGTACAGCCAGCATTATGATTATGTAAATACTTATGATCTGAATAGTTTGCGTCCAAAATATGGAGATATGTAGTGATGGAAAGAGTTGACGTGGACAAATTGGAGGGAGACTGAGCTTGCTTGTTAAATAAACTGCATTTACAAAGTCTAAACGTGATTGCTACAATGACCAAAGACTCAATCAATAGAGCAGGTACTGTGTATTTTCATAAGATTAGGGGTGTTATTGTCTATATTAGTATTATCTTCAACATAGAGATCCCTCTCATGTTTCATGAGACACACAGTGAACACTTGAAACCCGACAATTGGTATCTATTGGAACAATTTTCTGCTTCTACAATGAAGTGTGTTTATTCTGAAAGTAGTGAACCTGATCTAAAATACTATGACGATCTTGTGATTGATTTGTTTAGATCTGTGGAGGTGAGGAGGTCTGCGGTGAAAGGGATCAAAGATGAGACGTGGGTCAATTTATCAAACATTTGACAAGAATTATGCTCTGGATCAGAGTTTGGCTGTTTGCAAAGATTCATATTAACATACTTATATTGTAATTAGAGAAGTATTAGACAAGTTGATGCTTTGAACAGGAGAAGAGAAAATTGAGCACCCCCTTTGTCAATCAAACATAGAATGGAGAAGCAATCAGAAGCATCAAGTGGATGATTTTAGAAGACTGCTGGAATTGAACACAAAAAATTGTGTCTGGAATGGAATTAGCTGTTACTCAGGAATTATCTGACAATCTAAAAACTGTTGGAGACATGTATTGTCATGAGAGACAAGATTGTTTGTTACTATCTTGGCTTGCAAAATAAATTCAACACAATCTTCTGTCAACAGTTAATGTGTTTCTTCCCCAACTTGTAGAGAATTGGGAGCACATGCTGTTGATGGGATATTGTCTAGGAAACTTGGAGGTTGGGTGAAAATTTTATTTATTATGAGAATAAAACAATGCATCACTAAACTATTTTTAAGATATGACCAGCAAACATACCTAATACTAAGGTAAATAAGTTGATCAGGTCATATATGACTGCAGAATAAAGAAGTGTCAATCTTAGAATAAAAGGCCAAGTTCTCAAGGTGATTGATAAATCTCATTCAATTCACGCCAAGAGTGAAAGTGAGAACTTCCAATGCCCGTACATACAATGCTTGGTGCAAGTGATGTTGAATCCGGAGGGCCTTATACCTTCTTTATATCAATGGAAGACATGACTTACCCGCAAGGAATCTTTTGAAGGCAAACCCTTAAGTTTAATACATAGCTTCCAGGGCCTCCCGCACAAGAGATGTCACCACCCTCAGATTCAGCAGTTTCTGTCTTGGTGGTATAGGTCACAAGGAATAGCTCTCAAGGATTGTCCAAAGCTGAAATCAGGTAGGTCGTGATGCGAGAATCTGGGGGCTACCCCCTCTTTCCACAACATTTGTTGCAGTGCAAGAGAAGAAAGTATGCATCGGGGTGGAGACTGCGACGCTGGTGTGGTTTGTTCTGCAACATGTCCTATCAACTATTGTAGCCAAGATCTTAGAAGGAGAGAGTGATGACAGTTGGGGGAATTGGGAGGGCTGGTGCCCCTTGAGGGGGGAGGGACAGCTGGGGAAGCTTGGGGGATTGGTACTCTCTGTGAAGAAAGTCTGGCTTGACGCTTGGGCTCTGGAAGAGCTCCCAATATTGCGACCTTCTAATCATTTGGCTCCTTCTTGATCACTGCTGGGTTGGAGTCCCATTTATTGATGTCTTGATCAACGTTAGATTCCTCCTTAGTTGGAGGGAACTTTTACGGGAACATGATGACTTGGCCCTGACAGTACAGGCATGACAAATGCTACTGATACTGAATCTGGAAGGAAGGCCTTGTACCTTGTTTGTGCCAATGCATCACATGACTTGCCCACGATGAGTCTTTTGAAGGCAAACCCTTAAGTTTAATGCATAGCTTCTGGGGCCTTCCACAACAGATATATTACCACCCTCTGATTCAGCAGTTTCTGTCCTGACAGGAGAGGCCACCTGGGGTACCTCCCTGGCAACATTGGAAGGTGGAAGTATCTACTGTAGGCAGGGATGGGGGATATTGTGAGAAACCCCCTATTTCCACAATATTGGTCGCAATGGGAGAAAAGAAAGTACGTAGGGGTGTGGGGAATGGGAGGCTGGGGTGGTTCATTCTGCAATGTCTTATCAACAATTGTAGCCAAGATCTCAGAAGGAGAGAGCGGGGCCAGTTGGGACAATTGTAGGGGATTGGTGCTCCCTTGGGAGAAAATCCACAGAATTGGAGTGTGGGGGCGTTTGGTGAGACTGTGGGAGTGGATACTCTCTGGGAGGAAAACCCCCGGCTTGGCGCTTGAGCTATGGAAGAGTTCCTAACAACCCAAACCTTTCCTTATTTGGCTCCTCATTAATTGCTGCTGGGGGAAGTCCCATCTGTTGACATTTTGAATGTCCTCTGATTTCTCCTTGATTGGAGGGAGCTTTTGTAGGAATATGATGACTTTGCCTTTGTTGTACAGGCATGACAAATGCAACCGATCTTGAATCCGGAAGGAAGACCTTGTACCTTCTTTATGTGATAAATCATGTGATTTGCTTACAATGAATCTTTTGAAGGCAAAATCTCAAGTACAATGCCTAGCTTCTGGGGCCTTCCACAACAGAGATATCACCACCCTCTGATGTAGCAGTTTCTATCGTGGTTGGAGAGGTCACATGGAGTACCTCCCCGGCAATGTCAGAAGTTGCAATTATCATAGGTGGGGATGAGGGATATTTGGGGAGACCCCCTCTTTCAACAAAATTGGTCACGCTGGGAGAGACAAAGTCAAAGTATGCAGGGGGGTGGAAAATATGAGACTGGTGTGGTTAACTCTACACTGTCCTATCAACCATTATAAATAATATCTCAGGAGGAGAGAGTAGGGTCAGTCAGGGGGCTAGGGGGTTTGGCGCTCCCTGGGAAGAAAATCCCCTGACTTGGCACTTGGGCTCTGGAAAAGTTTCCAATAATACACACTTGTTCTCCTTTGGCTCCTTCTTGATCGCTGCCAGTACGAAGTCCCATCCAGGAGTGACATCTTGATGACTCCCAGATTCCTCCTTGGTCGGAGGGAACTTTTGCAGGAACATGATGACTTTGCCCTGACTGTACAGGCATGACAAATGCCACTAATGCTGAGTCCAGAAGGCCTTATACCTTCTTTATTTCAATGGATCACATGACCTGTACATCATGAATATTCTAAAAACAAACCCTTAAGTTTAATGCATACCTCCTGGGTCATTGCACAACAGCGATACCACCACCCTCTGATTCAACAGTTTCTACCCTCTCAGGAGAGGTCACCTGGGGTACCTTCCTGGCAATGTTGGAAGTTGTAATTACTGTAGGTTACTTGGCAAGGATACGGCAAGACATTGCAAAAATCCTATTTTGAAGAACATTTTGAAACGCCTATTTTATAACCCATAGGACTCCTATTTGATGGATCCTAAATGTTTTACCACTTCCTATAGTTTGTATGTTCTGTGTCATCTAATCCATTACCAAAATCAAAGAACAAATAGAAAAAGTAACATTTCACCTCACCTTAGAGCAGAAGGGGAACGGCATTGCCTTCCTCCACATTATTGCTACAATCTCTGTGGCACAACTATCCCTACACAGTGATATAATCCCAACAACTAATGCAATGATTAATGTGTCGAATCTATTATTTGGTATTAAGTACATTATATGAACAGTTGACCCCATCACAAGTTGATTGTCAGACGGCAGTCTTCCGCTGGGACATATAACCCTGTCCCCTGTTATGGTCACGAGACCCACCACACATTCCTACATGACCAGCACGGCGGTCCAAACTCACGTCAAAAGGTCCCCCTCAGACATTGTCACTGCCCCCCCCCTCTCCTCCTACTGCATTGGCGGAAATCCAAAGTGTGACGGGCACATCGCTCTGTGGTCAGCGTCAACGTGGCCCGTTGCAATCTACAAGCCCTCCCCGTCCACGGCATCTCCTTGCCGTAATTGTCCATTCTGGTCGTGACACACACACAATGTCCCCTCAATCCATCAGGCAGTGCGCACACCCCGTTGGGGACTCACATCTACATCCAAACCATCTTGCATTAGTTTTCCCTACACGGTTGCTGTGGTTGTCAGCCCACCCAGCAATGTTCCTGATGAGGACACGAAAAGATAATTCATTAGCATCCTAGTTCAATGTGTCACCAATCGTATTCCCGGCATCTGCTCTGTCAA
>JALLOY010000025.1:0-14134 GCA_036939835.1 Thalassiosira delicatula
ATGTCGCTACATAGGCAAATGTTACTCTTGTGAAACATTTCATCATAGAGTTTATTGTTTTGATTGGTAAGCGCTTCGTCTCTTTGAATGAAAAATACCTTACATCTCATGAGCGTTTTCCAAAGAGTAAGACTCTTGACAATAGCTATCGCGAGTTCTTGACTCATTTTTTTATTTCCTAAGCGCTAGTACTTTGATTACCCATGTAGAAAGTGTATGTACGTCTTGTATGTTACAGCTCATCTGGTGTTGACAGTCGTTAATTCGATCTGAGGCGCTGTCTTGGAGAATATCATGTAGATGTCACTTCCACATGATAATTGGGCATTTTGCTTTATTCACTATATTAGTGAGAGTAAATTAATACCAATCCTCGTTGCTGGTGTCTTTGGCTGTATGTAACTCGTTACATGTCGCTATCACAATGGAATGTTTGGTTGCCGCACCAATAGAGATTATTCTAGGCATTCTAGCTGTTGGGCGCTATCTCGTAAGTACAGGCATTGCCACTCTCTGGTTATATTAAGCGACTTCGCTCTGAAATAATTAGCATACGTATTTAACAGCGGTGTTTGGCTAACGGTATGTACTGGCATATTGCCTCTATGGCTAATTTACCATGCTTCTCACAGGAAGTTGTTATGTAACTTTGTATGCAGTCATTTTGACTCAGCATGAGATGATACCTTCATTTATCTTCTAATTGTAACTGGATTTATAGAGGTAGTTTCGACGTAGGTACATAGAGAAATTCTGCTTCCATATTTGACTTTTTGCTTATCAAAGAAATTTGGCATAGTATAATTTTTTCATATTCGTGTTCAAAACATCGAATGAATTTAGCTACGCGACAGCATTGGAGTGCATTTCCAGGTTAAGCTTTGCTTCACTGTCAAGTGTCCAATAATAAACCATGCTCCCATATTGTGGAGTCAGAGGGCAGAAAAGAACTTGAGTCCATATACTTTGATTGGAACATTTATTGTTCTCAACTCAAGGAATTATCATGAGCATTTCATTCCTTGAAACTTAATGCACCAATCATAATTAATTTGACGTCTAATTGAAACGCAAATAAATTTGGCTTGAATGATCTCCGTTTGATTAGATGGTTCTTCAAACTCTGAACTAGCATTCCTAAATGTTTGAGTTAGCGTTTAGTGTATGTGACTTTACAGGCATCATCAGACGTAGCTAGTATTCCCATTATTGGCACTCCGACTTAACTTCTTCCCCAGTATGGGAAAGCCACATTGATTCAGTATAATAACACCCACTGAAATTTGATATTTGCCATTTTCATAGCTCTGTTCAAACGGCATCCTGCCTCAGTTTGATATGGGGAGTGTAGCTTACAACAGTAATTATTTCTAACTCTTCCCCACTGTGGTATTTCCACGCCAGTATTATGGCCCAGCATTTGCCGTCAACTGAACTTGATATATAGCTTGTCTGGCTATTTGTCTTTCTTTTGGAAAGATAATTGGGTCACTTTCTCTAGTATTATAGTTACTAGTGTGTCTGCTGTAGCATGTCTCTGCCTCAATTGGGCTAAGTGTTGCTTAGGTTCAATTTAAGTCGTAGATCATTGACCAGTGGAACATGAAACTGTTCAAGTTATCATTTTAATTGCCCGTTTACTTCTAGTATGTGATGATAGGCATATTCATCAATTTGAATGAATTGATTTACAAGTAATCATTTGCTAGTAAATGGTATCTGTTGTTTGTAATATTTCAGATATCGTCAGTTTGCAATGAACTGTAACACTTGCATTGTTGCTCAGCAAAAAGAATTTGAGCTATGCAATTCTCAATTACCAGCACCTCATTCCTGTCGCGCTTGTCATAAGCTACAAGAGATTCAACAGTATTTTGTGTCTATCATTCTGTTCAGGTATGACAAAGGAATGATTTTGATTTCTTTTAAACTTCTCTTAATATTTCATTTACCAATAGGCAAGGATTTTTGGGATCTCGTACTTTATATTTGTACTGTGTCAATATGAGTCAAATGGACAGTGTCCTGATTTTCTTTTCTATCAATATTACGTGATATCTATCACCGCAATGTGTATTTAATAGTTCAGGGTATTGTCTCTATTTTAAGATTCTGGTGGGGTGCCAATAATTTAACTCGGCCTTCATATCATAAGCTCTCAGTCTACAATAGAGTAGTTCCGATTCACAGGATCCTGAATCATGCTGACTGTTGCTTGTCATTGCTAGTAAAGTTCTGACATATTGTCTGGATCTTTCATGTTCTTATTGCTAATAGAAATAAAACTGTGGCAATAGCACTGATTGATTCAGGCTCACTGGAAACAAAAGCAACTGCTGCTTTTCTCAGAACATTGTTCAATTGGCATTGCCAAAAGGAACATTATGGCAACATCAATGTCCATTCAATTTAAACAGTAACACTACTGTATTTTTTGCTAACAAGTCGTCGTGACTCTGTTAACGCCAATCCGACACATAGACACTATAGTGTCTATCTTAAGAAAGATAGACACTATAGTGTCTATCTTAAGAAAAAGCGTGCGCATGAAAAGGTTCTAGTGTTCTAGAATGAACCTGACTCCGACTAAAGCCTGACAAAAATTTAGTCATGTTGTTTCAGCTCCTACTAGTTAATTTGTTAGTGGAGAGAAACTATTTAATTTCTCAGTCAATATTAGGATTTAGAGTAAGCTTGACATACCAACTTGATCCAAAGGACTTTCTAAAGCTCAAAAATGCAATAAAATGACTCAACTTCTATTATGTGGTGTCCAATTTCTGTCTGTTTCTTGGTCATTGCCGTTTTCCCCACCCCTGTGTCGCTTGCTGCCTGCTTCTCGCTTGCTGCCATCTGCCGCTGGGCCACTCACGAGAGAAGGAGTCATCCAATCCCCGGGGAGCGAGCGCAAATGATGTTGTTGCGATCCTTTGGAGTTGTTTTGGTGAGGTGTTGGATGGGTGCCATGCCATAATGCGCCGTGCGCTGTGTCGATTTGCTGCGCGCGGGTCTCGCGCAACTCAATTTCCACATGGTAGCGCTAGTTAAATCATTTTACTAATTTATTTAGTCCCGCGAACGACTTAACTAGCGCAAAGCTAGTGACGAAACTTGTCAGGCGACTCTCGCGGCCCAGCGAAAACAAAATTTGCAAAAGTGGTCATATCTCAGCCAATTTTAGGAGTTATACAAAATTTAAAATTGTAGACTAATTTGGAAAGACCAGAGCTGACCAAATCCGCACTAAAAAAAGAATCCACCAAAACGTGGGGATTCGACGATTTAATATATGTTTGTCCGACGAAAATGTCAGGTTCATTCTACTTGCACTCTGACTGATGAGCAAGTGAATGAGCTGGTACGTCTAACATGTCTCATTGAAAAGGAATATAGTATGTCAATGGACATTCAGTGAATGATGCTAAGTCGAAACTTGTCTTGTTGCTGCAAGCTTGACCCATCACGGTGCTATACCAGATAGGTGCAAGTTTGCCAAAACAAACAACTTTTGCTGTCTGCTTCAACTAGTAGTACCTAACAATCAGCCCAATCCCTATTGAATATAGTTGGATGAGGTGATGATGATCAAGACGGGTGAATGGCAAATACTTTATTATGATAGCAACATTACACAAGATGCAACGATAACGAATCTGTTTACATACATTGACATGGAACTTTACACAAGAGCGTCTTGTGTCATTGGATGCTTGTCAGCTGGTTTTGAGATTGAAGAGTTATTCAAAAAAGACCCTATACAGCCACTTTTTGCAGCAGAACCAGAATGTATATGAATCATTCAATGATGCTGAAGCATATGTCACCTGCTGCCCTTGCAAAGTTGGCCAAGATGATGGATCCCTACACGGCAAGCATCTACCAACCAAGCAATCATAATAGGGGAAAATATAGAACAAAGAAGCACTTCCACATGAGATAAATCTGAAGAATAGTTGGAAACTATGCCGTAAAATGCCGATCATAAGAATATACAAAATTGACAAGAGGTTTGAGAATGAGCCAGAGCAGGCCATAAGTGAATACAGACTGTTAGTGAAGCAATACATGGATAAACCAAGAGAACTTGATTCCCGTGGACACGGCCAAACAAAAGCATTACACAAATACTCACATGAGCTCTTTGTTGCTTCACAGCCATCAATGTAACAAGAAATGGGTGCGTTATTCTTCTTGCTGCTTGGTACATATAAGGCCATGGATAAGAAGCACCATGCAGAAAAGACAGAGGAGGTCCTGCACCTTGCTCAGGATTTGAGGGAGATGAGTTGATGGAGATTAACATTGCAGTAAACTGCTTGGATAATTTGCTTGGACAAACATTTGGCAACATTATAGTCACAGTGAATTAGAGCAGTTAGGCAAGCGTATTGAAATGAATACCAATGGAGAGTTATCGGACCTACCCATGGTCTTTATCTCTGAATGGAGCAATTTTCTGAACAAATACGGCTGGGACAGGGATGATCAAATGTTTATAAGGTGAGAATGTTGGAATGACTCAGTCATGCACCTGAAATATTTGCTTCTTGTCATCTCACCCTCTCTTAGTTCTCTTTCCTGTATATAGATGATCCAATCTCCTTAATAACGAGGTTGAAGCAGAATGCGGGAATCAAAGACCCGTCCATCAAACTACAACAATAGGTTGCAAAACATTGAGAGATAATGAAACTGCAGGAAGAAAGAACCGCATCAAGCCAATTTACACAACGCCATTTGCTACGAAGAAAGTACAAAAACGCAACTTGATACTTGATCAGTTGATGTGGATTAGAAATAGGCCTAACTTCACATTGCACATTATGGGTTTGGGCTACTTCAAACTAGTGATCTAAGGACTGAGGATTATCTCATCTTGAAAAATAAGCTTGAAGAAAAAGGTGATATTTTCATTTAGACTTGAAGGAGGTGGATAGAGCGCTGGCAGGAGAGATACTTGATTTGATGCCCATTGTCAGGCCTCATGGGATAATATATGAAAGGGTGAAGCAGTCGAAAGAGTGCCTGATTCTCGTCAACTTGTGTTACAGAATCTTGAAACCAGATCCACCATCTCGGTCAGACGTGGAATGAGGAACATTGATTGGTGCACCTATTGCACCTGGCACGGCTACCGAAAAAGTGAGAATCACCAACTCTCTGGCAGACAAGTTCGAGCAAGGCTAGGTCTTGGCCGCGGTGGCGACAAGTCTGCCTGGAGTCTCTTGTTTACCAGCATATCTGCAGTTATATTGCAGATGGGATGAGCACTTCAGCACGGTGCCTTGTGTGCACGAGAGTATGGTAGACCGGCTGTATCCAGTGTTGATATTCACAACAATGTCCTCAAGACAGGAATGCTAGTTACCGCGGACGGAAACACTGGTGTTGTAAAAATTATTGATCAAAAGCAATGTTAAGTTGCAGGATGCATTTTAATGCTGAGGATGGTTGTGTCACTGAGTGGCATTTTGTTACTGTAATTGAATGTTCATAATACGAGAAGGTGTAAATGGAACTATGTTTCAAATATATATTGTGTATCAAATGCCGTTGACAACGCAGATGCCAATTGTGTGGTCGCAGTGGCGGAATATACAGTTTTGGATCCCGGAAAACGCTTCACCAATATTATCTCTTATTTCCAGCGAAGCCGCTGGCTGTATGCAAAGATATGTGCCTTCGAGTTACAATTGAATGTGGACTAACATGCTGTAATTATTAACATCTGATAGACTGAATTACTTTTTGAAGAAATAATAGTTTGCGTGAACGGAGAGTTCTGCATAGCCTTTCGATATTATCTGCAACCCTCCTTGATCTTCACATCAAATGATGAAGGATTTGGTTTTCCACGAGGCACACTAATATGCTAGCACTACAATATCTAACGGGAGGGGATGGAAAAGTAGACATCGATATGATTCATCATTCTACTCAATGATCAGGAATGATCACATTATTGCCATTGTGCAACCAGCAAGAGAACGCGTCCACCATGATGCTTGATCTATATTCTTAATTTTACTTTGCCAGGAACTCGCTTTTGGAACGTACCAAATCTTCTCGACATGGCTAAAATACCTTTCCTCCCGCCAACACGCTCAACCCCATCGCGCACAACGGAATCGTGAAGGGTATTCTTTGGTCGAACTCGAGCATGAGCGGCAGTGTCAACAAGCAGACTCCGCATTCAATTTTGTACGCCGCCCCGAAGTACCAAATTTTGCAGACGCTAACCGCCGCGAGAGACAGCACGGCGAAAGTCCAGGAAAATGCCTCTGCCGCACCGGCCGCTGCGCCGCCGTCGTGATGGCCGAGAACGCCCAAATACAACCCCGACGCCGCTGTTATCGTTCCCAACAAGAGCGCGCCGACTTCTGCGATTCGATTGGGAGGGACGGGGGAGAGGAGGAGGGCGACGCCGCTTGCCAGGGGCAGTGTGGTCGTCGCCTGTTCCGTCACGAGTCCGTTCAGGTCGAGACCAGTGCCCTCCAGGAAACCCGTGTCGTTCACGGCCTGGATCAACATCAGGAGGGTGGAGGCAGCAATTGCGAGACGGTACGAGAGGACGTGGGCTCATTCGAGGGCCGTCACATCCACGGCATCGTCGATGTTGACGTCGCCGTCTTGCCACCGTTGCTCGTCGTCGGCTCCTTGGTTTGCGAAGAGCAGCGACGACGGCGATGGCGATCTGGCGACGACGGCAGTGCGAGATTGAAGCGCAATTCAGGGAGGCAAATACGACAAGGTTCTGGATACCAGCAGTGGCAAGAGAGGTCAGAAGCGACGGTAGATTGGGAGTTGGCGCTGGCTCTGCATCGTTCGTTGTTTGTTGCACTTGTCGACGATGGAGGAGTGGCAACAGCCACTGTCACTGCTACCTGCGGGATATTGCAATTCCGCCAATGCAGGACGCTCGATTTATGCATAAATGAGCGCACTGCGTTGGCAGAATCGTGTTGCCTGTGGTACAGCCGACCCCAGGATTGACAACGGGGTCAACTTTTCGACGTCGATTATCGTTGAATTGAAGGGGTTCTGATAAGCGACGAATAAAGTGGCCTCTTTTGAGACGTTTCGTCCGTCAGCGGTCCGTCAACAAAATAGTGATTTTAGCACGTTTTAAAATAGTATGTGTTCTGACTAACTTAGTCGAAATATTAAAGCTAGTAGCAAAAATCTCAAAATCCCCCTATCATAAGACTGCATAAAATTGGTAACGATTGTGCCTGCTTCCAGGGTTTTACTTTTTGACCAGCAACACAAAAGCGCAAGTCAAAAAGGATCTGTTGGAAAGAAGTTCCGCTTTGTGTTTCTGTCCCCTTGTTGTGGCGGACAGACTTTGTATTGTACGTGCCGCTCCAAAATAGACTAGATCGTAATCTTACAATCCAATTTTTAGCAACATCGAATGCATTTTGTCTTCCGCCTCACAAAGGCAATCGCCTTCACCTCTACAAGTATGACCCACCTGCGGACTTGGACCTGTAGCAAAGCAGCCAAGGACGTCGTCTGAAACCATTGTCAATGGCACCTACACGTGCACTGTCTACTCCCGGTCACTTCCTCTGCACGGTACAACCTTCACCACCCGCCCCCCAGTCCTGAGTGTGGCAGAACCTTTTTTCACTCACCACCCATCGTCAACACCTGGACAAAGCCTGACCAGACACAACCCCAACCCCTCGTGCGCCACCAACACAAACCCGCCAGCAGCCATCACAGGTTACTAGCATATCGAATGCAAAGCCAACCCTCTCCCAGAGTCCATGTGCCCCCCCTCCCCCACAGCGCGGATCTTCGATACCCGGACGCGAGAGTCGCACACCAAGTCTGCTCGGAGTCCGTGCTGAGAAAGGCTCACACACTTCTCACGGCTGGCGCCGGAGGTCAACGTTGCCTACCCCCTCCAAGATTAATTTTTTCCTCAAACCACCACACAAAACAAGATTGACCTACCATGCTGCAACCACCAGCATGGTTCTCCGGAGTCCCGCCATGGACTGCTGGGGAATAGTTTTAATTTAAATGTTCTACAATTTTTTGACGCCAAACACACACACAACAAACTACTTTCAATTCTATTTGGGGGGGGGCAATCCATGAACAGCGGTGCATCCTCATTAGTTATGGGGGCACTGGTTGGGGAATTGGACACATCCGCGCTTCCTGGAACATAGGGGCATCTTCAA
Organism: Thalassiosira delicatula; assembly: GCA_036939835.1. Classification (NCBI taxonomy): domain Eukaryota; phylum Bacillariophyta; class Thalassiosirophyceae; order Thalassiosirales; family Thalassiosiraceae; genus Thalassiosira; species Thalassiosira delicatula. The sequence goes on from JALLOY010000025.1 coordinate 8,196, forward strand.
CAAAGTTATTTGCAATTGAGACCGCTACTACAAAGACATCCAACAATATCTCAATTGTCTCCTGGTCATTTGTGCTCCTCTCAACGGCAAACATGGGAGCTGTTGTGACAGACAGACTTTGTATTGCACGTGCCGCTCCAAAATAGACTAGATCGTAAGCTTACAACCCAGTTTTGAGCAACATCAAACGTCTCTTGTCTTCTGCCTCATGAAGGTGATTGCCTTCACCTCTACACCCCTTCTACTGCACAGCTTCAAATGAAGAACAAACCGATCTCCCCATTATTTATGATCCCCTTTGTAGAAATGACCTGACCGCTTCATCAGATTTTTTTAAATTGGCAAATCCCCATGATTTAGGAATTCTTGTTTCGAGTGCAGATTTGGACAGCTCTGGTCTTTCTAAATTACTCTGAAATTTTAAATTTTGTACAAATCCTAAAATTGGCTGAGATATGACCACTTATATATATTTTTTTGTTTGGCACTGGGCCATGAGAGTCTCCTAAAACGTTTTGCCACTAGCTTTGTGTTAGTTAACTTGTTCATAGAGCTAAATGAGGAATAAAAATTGACTTAACCAGCGCTACCACAGGGAAATTGAGTTGAACGATCCGCCCGCACAACAAATTGACATGGAGTACATCGCACATCCACACAACCCCACCCCTCACCAAACAACTCCACAGGATCACAATTGCACCATTTGTGCTCTCCAGCAATAGCACATTTCCTCGTGAGTGGTGACGCGCCATCAGCAGATTGCGGTAAACAAGCAGCGGTCAGGAAGCTGCACAAAGCCTTTGACAAGAAGTAGAGCAGTACCTTGTGTGGCCGCTTCATCTCGTGATGCGACAAAAACAATTAAATCTTTCAAGATCGAAAGTAGCAAACCCTTTGAATATTATTTTGGGCAGGACAGAGAATTTTTGAAGGGGTTGAACACATTTGATCCTGAGGGGATCAATTGTTCTGCCAATATGACCTGAAACTAAGCAAAATCTTCAAGATATTACAATGACACACTGTCGTGGAGGCCGATTGTCCTCCCTCCCAGGATTCCTGTGCCTCGTTGGCACAGATTGATTCAGTGATCCATTCTAACAGTGTCAATTGGGCTTGTGCCAAGGGTGAGTTTGCCAACCAAGAGGTTATGCAATTTATTCTTCCCTGTATTTTTCTCTGGCAACTCAACATTTTTTCACCATTTTATATTTCTTACCCTTTCAACCCAGAACCAGAAACTGAGGAGTTTTAATGAGCCCTGACACCATTCCTTCCGATCCCCAACTCTGGCTTCCTGGTATGGGCAATATCATTCACGTGATCCATCTATGGGAGAAGACAAGGAGTGAGAAGTTGTGTGGGGCACGTGGGGTGGTGAGGTGATCCAAGCAGTTGGATTGATTTGAAGGTACAATACACAAAGGGAGAGGGAGGACTCAAGAGAACCTCTGCTTTTGTGTACCTATCTTTTTACATTCATGCCTCGTGCTACTTGACCAATACCTCTCTCATTTAACGGCTACCCCACATAGAATGAATTTGAAGACGATGATGGAGCTAAGAAAGGGAAATCCCTCAAACACTCTCTCCTGATCAATTTGCAGGAACAATATGTAAAGAGAGAGGGAGAGAACTTGTCCGCTTTTGTTTATTTGTTGTTTTGTTTCTATTTGCGACTTGTGCCACTCAACCAATCTCTTGTGTTTAGCCCCATATAGCATGAAACTGAAGGTGTTGTTGAAGATAGGAACAAGGAACAGATTCAAGTTATGTAGATGAAGGAACTGGAAAAGGGGGAAACAAACATTTAAGCAAACATTGTTGGAATTCACAACTTGATGTGGGATTCATGCTTGAATGAGCATGCAAGAGACATTGTTGAGTGTGTTGTGATTTAAAGTTAGTGTTTGCAAAAAGGTGTTCATAGGTATTTTTGAATTCATTCTCAGCTGGACTTTCAATTCTCGTTCCCAATGGAAGATAAGCTTCCATGACTTTTCCTGAACCAACCCAATCATTTCGAATGATCTGAATGTGTCATTTCCTTTGCAGGCTTCAGTTTATTGAGAATGGCGAGGAGGAACGGATGTTTCCCATCTAATACACTGCCAGAATGAGACTTCCTGGCTATTGATAAGGCTGTAGAGTCAAGAAAGCAATTGTTGGATTTGTGTAAATAAAAAGTATGAGTATTTCGTAGAGTTGAAGTTTGAAAAAAAATGAAATGCCAAAAAGCAAATTTAAAATGAAAAGTCCAAATTGAGCTTATTCTCAGGGTAGTCTCTGTACGCAGTTGTATTGTAGTCTACACCTTGTCCGTGTATTCTGTGCCCTGTTTGCCTGTAGTATGCAACAATACTACAGTATTATGCAGATGCAAAACAACATCTATTGTATTGATAGCTAACATGAACTAAAAAACTTGGTCCATCAGAGGTACGATTCTTCTTTTGGAAATTGTTATTATAGTGCGCAAAATTGCGGGCACTCCGCTGATCAACAATATTGTTCCCATTTTTTTAATTACTTACGTCTAATACGAGTAATAGTGCAGTCTGGTTGTGTCCAATCATCAACTTGCCCGTTTCAAGACAAACACACAGATGCAACAACACATGAACGCAACAACACGTGGTGGTGCAGGCACAAAATTTGTTGTGAGCTGTGTTGACCCATCAAAAAGTAAGCCCTTGTTTGTGAGTTGTGGGTTACATCATCTTGGAGTACAATGTGCACCCTTCACAACTTTAATATAAGATCAATACTTGACTAGTTGTCACACGCAAAAGAATGTACCATGTCTCATATGAATAAGGAGTTGATACATGACACTAGCTTTGTGGTCATCTCAGGAGGTCAGGAAATAGTTGCAAAAAACAGACTTTAGGAGGGGCGGCGGGAGTATCGTGTAAACTAGCGTACATTTTTTGTACAAGGGGTGGTACAAGGACATGTTCAGTATCTAAGTGCTCTACCCGAGACCAAAACCAGTCAACTGCTGTAGCACACATTGGCATTGCATGATGTAACAGCCGCATTGTCGCCTCAATTGCACCCTTGCATTGTCATATGATATTGGATATCATCCACATCATATGCCAGCACAATAGAGTAGTTGGTTGCTTTCAGGTTCCCATGACAGTGTGTCACGGGAAGTAGGTATGACTTGGGTGGGGTGCCCCCCCCCCTAGTTTGTACCAACTTTGAACCATTGTCATCTGATTCAGTGATCACGGATTGGCCCGCGACTTTGTAGACTGGTTCTTTGATATGGTGGTACTATACTGTATGTAACTAAATAATTGGAAACCGAATTCTTAAAACTTAATTTCAGAAGCTGAAACTTGTTTTAGCCATTTCTATTGTTGAGAGTAGATATGGAATGACCTAAAATCATAAAAATTGGACTTCTACAAAAAGGTTATTGCTAGTCTCCTCCTGAATGGATCTCTGGTCCCCTCTGTCATTTTTGAGTGCTGTCAGTGTAAAAAAGAATTAAGCATTATACGTTAAATGAATCGCAAAGTGGTCACGATTACAGTAGGCGTAGTGGTTCATCTACGCAAGGAGCGTGGTACGCGCGGGAGTTTGATTTCCACTCGTGCTCTATTGTCTGATGCCTGAAGAAGCGTTCACTCAGTTTGCAACAAGATTCTTTTTGTCGTTGCCCTAGATGACGCTCCGTGAATTCTTTCTCGTCCCCACGATGGAACTGGGCATTCGGACCAAGTTTACCTGGCACACCCTGATTACGCCATTACGGTAAACTATCTTAGAAGTTCTAATTCGGCCGTGGGGACAAGAAAGAATTCCGCGACATCAAAATCTGCCATTTATTTAGTTACGTACATTAATAGTTATTCTAGCATCTGTACACTGATGCAGACACGGGCACGGCAGTGGAAATACTAGTAGGACTCAAAACAGATGACCAAGTAACGTTGACCGCAAATGACAGCAAATAGCTCTGTGTTATTCTTTGCCATCGCCTAATTTAATAACTATTGTATACTGATACACAGACCATTTACGTAGTCACCCTTTAGGTTTGAGTTGTGTTCCACGGACGGCACTGTCAGGAGACGTGCTAGCACAATAGTGATGGGAATGATTTTGAGGCCGCACCGGGGCGCCGTGGTGTAATAGACTACCTGCTACATGACCTGCAGAATGAAGGTGTGCCGCAAAATGTGTACGATCACAAAGCAAATTAGCTCCATCAAGGGGGGTTACTTAGGATTGACCTTTTCTCCCTCTGTTTTAAAATGCACTGGCCAATCGAAAGCCCTCATTGTGAGGCTGCCGTGAGACAAACAAGTCACTCTCTCCCAAGGAAACCAAGAACAAGACAAGCACCTATCCACCCGCCACAGCATCGGTTGAAGGGATTTATCTCCCTCCTCCCCACAAAACAGCAGCAAGCAACACTACAATATAACAAGAGGCCCGTCACTGAAGCATAAGTATTGTGTGGAAGGAGTAGAGATGTGGGGAATGGGAATCCAGGTTGCGTTCAAATGGTGAATTGGGGGGAGTTCAAGTGGAAAGGACGGGGTTCTCCATGAAGACCATCTGACTTGTTATGGACAAGGCAGAGAATTATGCTTCCTTGTTGGGTCTGACCTTTGATAATGCTAGCAAGCATTACCCAGTTGTGGTGGAGACAATCCTGGGTCACATGGTACAGAGGCAATAGGTGTATGTTTGATTAAGCCCCCTGATCTCAAGCAGAAGTCTGCTCCTTTTCTACCTTGTTCCAGTGAGATCCACATGTACAAGACGCACATCAGCAAACTCTACACGGATTGCACTGAGTGTTTTTCCATTTGCTCCTGCGGTGGGAGCCAGTATATTATGGTGGCATATCACTATAATATGAATGTTATTGTGGCATGCCCTTTTGATCTCACAAATATGTGCACCGGTTGGCAGTGTACAGTGACAGTGCAATCATGCAGCAGCTGGTGGATGCTAGGCTGAAATTAGATTTTCAGGTACTTGACAATGAGGTCAGCAAGGAATACAAGTGCACTATCGCAGTGGACTGATGGGGTACAAACTATCAGTTGGTCTTGCCACACATTCACCAGCGCGATGCCTAAGAGAGGGCCAGTTGCACCTTCAAGTGCATTTTCTGTTGATCTTGGCGTGTGTGGCCCCAGATTATCCGAGGGATATATGGGAACTGTTGGTCCCCCAGACAGAGCTCACTCTAAACTTACTGCACCAGGCAACATTAAATCTGTCCAAGTTAGTCTGGGAGTTCACGTTTGGTAGGCTCAACTATGATATGGCGCCTGTTGGACCTCTGGGCTGTGGGGCCATTTCCCTAAGAAAGATGGGGAATAGGCGCTTGTGGGACTTTTGTGGTGCTCCAGCCTGGAATACTGAGACGGATCTAAAACTGTACAGACAAGAGGACATGGGCCACGAGGGTGCCAGACACTGTGGAGTTCCGACACTGCTACATCATGGTTCTGGCAGCTACCCTGAAGGATTGGATGCTCCCGGAGATCAAGCGGTTGGTATGTGCCCTCAAGAATACTCCTGTGATTGTACACACATAGCAGATTGTGGCTATTGATGCCAGTTGCAAGGGGAAGTGGTGGTGTCGCCGGTGTCCAAATCAAAGAGGTGGCTCATGACAATGCGCAGGCCAATGCTTCCTCCCCCAAGACTTCCAACGGTGGCGGACCCACAGCAAAGCCAACCCCCCCCCCCCAGGTACGTCCAAGGGCGGAAACCTCTGTACCAGTGCAGGTGGGGGGGGGGCTATTGTGGCTTGCACTGGCGGCCTATGGGGTGTGTGACATGTGCTCCCTCCAAGGATAGAGGTCACTGTACCAGAGGAACTAATTACACGGCAGACGTACTAGATGAAGATGACTGTGGTGGTGGTTACCCCCACCTGGGTTGTGTCGGGTCAGCACCCT
>JALLOY010000026.1:0-20543 GCA_036939835.1 Thalassiosira delicatula
GCATAAGTATTTCAAAAAAGTTCTATCACGGAGAGGCCGCGAAAAACTTGGCGGGAGCGCCTCGTGGTACACCTCTTTTATTATATGGACCTCTGCGTCGATGGGCCTTTCACTGGTTTCACCACAGCAAATCAGAAATGGCGGGAAATAGATTTCACATTCATAGGAATCAATATTGGTGGATCTCCAGGAATATCTAGAGTATCTGACATCGCTCCCTCGCCACGCTGATCGCCAACGAACAAACCAATGACACCATTCAGGCAGAACACCATCAGAACCTATCAGAGAATCCAGAACAAGAAATAGCAGCAGCAGAAGAAGAAGGACACCGCCGCCGACGATGATGATGAGATTCTCCTTGCGATGATGGGACCCGAAGCTTTTATTCCGAAGCGAAATATCAATCAACTCACATATCCTGATCGAACACATTCGTCTTCGTATCGGTCGCATCATCGATCTTTCATAAAAAAAGAATTTACAGCATCGGTGCACGAAGAGCCTTGAAAGAAACACTCGTATATTTGTTCGGAGAAATCGAAGAGAGAGAGAAGGAGAGATGCTCCGCCAAGCTTTCCGTCGCCGCGTCCGTCGTCCCTTCCGCGCGACGACGCCTCGATCGTCCTCCCGTTCGTTGCAATGCAGAACCTCCCATAGAGCTCTGTCGTCGTCGCCGTCCTACAATGCCGCGTCCGCCTCCTTCCTCCACAACGGCCCCTCCTCCTCCTCCACCTCCTATTCCGACGATCCACTCGCACGTCCACCGCTCCCCCAATCCTGGTCGGGAACCGACTCCCTCCTCGCCGATCGTCGCATCCTCATCGCTAACCGAGGAGAGATCGCCATCCGAATAGCCCGCGCGGCGCGCGCGCTCGGGGCGCATTCGATCGCGGTGTGCGCTCCCGAGGACGCGTCTTCGCCGCACGCGAGTTCGAGTAGTTACGCCGACGAGCGCGTGGTGTTGCAGAAAGGGGAGACGGCGATCGCTCCGTATTTGGACGTGGAGGGACTGACGAGGGCTGCGAGGGAGAGCGGGGCAGATCTGGTCCATCCCGGTGAGCGTACGGTTTCTCTTCGTATCGATATTTATGTTCGGCTCGTTCGAGTTTCTCGCACGGTGACCGTTCGCCCGCCTCGATGAAACGTTCACGAATTACAATGCCGTTCTCACGTGTACGCTAAAAACACTTGCGCGCGAAAATACATACACAGGATACGGCTTCCTAAGCGAATCGGCTCCGTTCGCCCAGTCCCTCGTCGACAACGACATAGCGTGGGTCGGTCCTCCTCCCGACGTGCTACAGCTGTTCGGGGACAAGATCCGGGCGCGGGCGCTGGCGACGGAGTGCGGCGTACCGGTCGTGAGGGGAAGCGGGGGCAACCTGTCGAGCGGGGAGGAGTGCGAGAGCGTCCTGGGGAAGGAAGGCGGCGTTCGTCTTCCCGCGATAATGAAGGTAACACAGCGCATCATGTGCTCGTTTTTTCGTTTCGTTTCCAGTAGTTCGCTGCGAACATGTCTCGTTGGTTCATGATCGTTTCGCGTGTAACAACATATTTCAGGCCGCTTACGGAGGAGGTGGTCGTGGCATGCGTAAGTCCAGTGTACCATTTTGAATGCAACGCGAGCATCATTCATTTCCGATCAATGCTGAGAGAATCAAGTCTTCGTCAATACTAACCAACTCGCAAATACGCCCTTGATTCGTCGACGTGCAAACGGCACGAGGCAGGCATCGTACGCGACATCTCTCAAGTGAAGTCCAGCTTCGACTCCTGCCGCCGGGAGGCCCTCACTGCCTTCGGACGGGACGAGGTCTTCCTCGAGGAGTTCTGGGAGGACACCAAACACCTCGAGGTACAAATCCTCGCCGACGGACAGGGGGGCGTGGTGCACCTGTTCGAACGCGACTGCACCGTGCAACACCGTCACCAGAAGGTGATCGAACTCGCTCCCGCCCGGGAGATACACCCCACGCTGCGCGCGCGTCTCGTGGAGTGCGCCGTGACGCTGGCACGGAGCTGCGACTACAAGGGGGCGGGCACGGTCGAGTTCCTGGTCCGGGGGGAACTGGAGAGTCCCGACGCCGAGTTCGTGTTCATGGAGGTGAATCCGCGGGTGCAGGTGGAACACACGGTGACGGAGGAGGCCACGGGGATAGACATCGTGCAGGCCCAGCTGCTCATTGCGGCGGGAAGGACGCTGGACGATTTGGGTTTGAGGCAGGAGGACGTGGGGTTGAGACGACACTCCCTCCAGGCGAGGATCACCATGATGCCCGGGAAGGAGGGCGACGGGACGTTGAAGGCGTACGAGGAACCGACGGGGGAAGGGGTGCGGTGCGATTCGGCGGGGTGGTACGCCGGGTTTCAACCCAACCAGATGTACGATCCCCTCGCGGGGAAGCTGATATGCTCCGCCGAGGACTTCGAGGATGCAAGGCGAATGATGATGAGATCGCTGCGAGACTTTCGAATCGAGGGGGTGGCGAACAACGTCGATGCCGTGGAGAGGATGCTTGCGCACCCGGAGTTTGTCGCGAATCGCATCAACACCAGCTTCCTGGCGGACAATCCGGAACTGCTCGATCCGAGCAAGGCTTCCAACAATAGTACGCAGGCCGCGGAGCACGGTGCGGCCGAGAGGCGTTTCTCGGAGGAGAGGATAACGTTCGAACTGACCCCTCCCATGATGGGGAACGTCCTCGAGGTGAGGAAGCGGACCGGGGACGAGGTGGACGTCGGGGAGGTCGTCGCGGTGCTGAGCGCGATGAAGATCGAGACGGAAATGGTGTCGCCCGTGAGGGGCGTCGTCGTCGAGGTGAACTGTCGGGCCGGGGAGCAAATTTCTGGCGACACGGTCGTGGCGGTGCTCGAGGGGTACGAGGAAATTCGGATCGATGCGGTCGCGGCGACGAATGAAGCGGGTCCTTCCGGCGGCACTGTCGGCGGCGGGGGCGATGCCACATCTGGGTTCTCCGATCCTTCGATGGGCGTCTGGCGCGGTTCCGACGACTTCGAACCGACGCGCAACGCCAACGACGGCGGCGCATCGCTGCCCATCATCCCGTCCCTCCCAAAGTCGCAACTGAACAACGACAAGGCACGCGAGCGCAGGGCGAGGAACGAGGCGCTGAAGCGCGAGCTCGCCTCGAAGCTTGAGGCTGTCCGCCTCGGGGGAGGCGCGCGGGCGCTGGCGCTGCACGAGGGGCGCGGGAAGATGCTCCCGCGGGACAGGATCGCCGCCGTCGTTGATCGGGGGAGCGCCTTCCTGGAGATCGGGGCGCTCGCCGGCGGCGACGGGCTGTACGCGTCGGAGGGGATCGAAGACCTTCCGTCGGGAGGGGTGGTGGCCGGCGTGGGACTGGTGCACGGGCGGGAATGCGTGATCGTGGCCAACGACGCCACGGTGAAGGGAGGGACCTACTTTCCGATCACGGTGAAGAAGCACCTTCGGGCGCAGCGGATCGCGGCGGAGAACCGGCTGCCGTGCATTTACCTGGTCGATTCGGGAGGGGCCTACCTTCCGAAGCAGGCGGAGGTGAGAACGATCCAGAGACGATGCAGTATCACCTCTTATTGGCAGCATTCGAATTCGTTCATCAACATATCCCTGAATTCGACTTCCGCAGGTTTTTCCGGACAGGGAGCACTTCGGCCGCATATTCTTCAACCAGGCGAACATGAGCGCCGCCGGTGTGCCGCAGCTCGCGGTCGTGTTGGGGTCGTGCACGGCGGGAGGTGCCTACGTCCCCGCGATGTCGGACGAGAACGTCATCGTGGAAGGGAACGGCACGATATTCCTCGCCGGTCCGCCGCTGGTCAAGGCGGCGACCCGGGAGGTCGTCTCCGCGGAGGACCTCGGCGGGGCCGACGTTCACACGCGCGTGTCGGGCGTCGCCGACCACTTCGCGAAGGATGAGCCGAGCGCGCTGGTGAAGGTCAGGGAGATCGTCGGAGCCCTGCCGGCGGATCCGAAGCTGAGGAGCCCCGTGCCGAAGAATATCGCGAACTCGGTGGAGGAGCCATTGTATCCCTTGTCCGACCTGATGTCCATCATTCCGGAAGATAACAGAATTCCCTTTGATGTTAGACAGATACTGGCACGGATACTTGATGGCAGTCGATTTCATGAGTGAGAATATATTGTGAATTCTTTCATTTACATATCTAGCTCGAAACTCATTCTTCAATCACGATGTGTCTTTCTACTACTCTTGTTAACTTCTCCAGATTCAAAGAACGATTCGGCACAACCATGGTATGTGGGTTTGGCAAAATCCACGGCCTACCCGTTGGCATCGTCGCCAACAACGGCATACTCTTCAGTGACTCCTCACTGAAAGCAGCTCACTTCGTTCAGCTGTGCGGACAGCGCAAGGTCCCAATACTTTTTGTGCAAAACATCACTGGCTTCATGGTAGGAAAGGAAGCTGAAAATAATGGCATTGCGAAGGACGGCGCGAAGCTGGTGACGGCCGTGAGCTGCGCTCCAGTTCCAAAGTTGACTCTGATTGTCGGAGGCAGTCATGGTGCAGGTGAGCCATGCCCATTGAATTTGTATCATATGGCACTTCCGTGACAAAACTGACGTTATATTTCCCTTCTCGTGGTGCGCAAGGCAACTACGGAATGTGCGGCAGAGCGTACGACCCGAGATTTCTCTTCACGTGGCCCAATTCGCGGATTTCCGTCATGGGCGGGCCACAAGCGGCGGGCGTCTTGTCGACGGTGAAAAACGACCAAATCGAAAAGGAGACCGGCGTCCCCATGAGTCCCGAGAAGATTGCCGAATTCGAAAAGCCGCTACTGGAGAAGTACGATCGGGAGGGCTCGCCATACTTTGCGACCGCAAGGCTTTGGGACGATGGGGTAATCCAGGTCGAGGACACAAGAAAGGTCGTTGGGCAGGCGTTGAGAGTCGTGTCGAAAGACTTCGACGAGTCTGAGAGAGGTGGTATCTATGGAGTGTTTCGGACATAGGAATCCTAAAAGTTTAATGAATCTTCTTCCCCAAGTAAAAATACGAGAGTCAGAACCAGAACTGTGTACAAATCGATTTGGCTCCTCGAGGCGTTTTTCCAAAAACAACGTCTCTGTGTAAGACCCGCAAAAGTGATCCAGGTCTATGACTATTCGCTTTCGGGCTATGGAGGTATGACTTCGATTTGCGAAAGTATGCATGCGGTGAGGATATTTTTTGCGAATGCGATGTGGTTGCGATTGTTTGCCCTAGAGGTTCTTCATCAATCGACGTTAGGTACTTCCAAGAAGGTAATGCAGTTCGAAGTGCAACAATACGGTACTAGCTTTCGCTCATTTCACTTGTACTTTCGTGTGATTCTGGCCCTGTCGTGGATGAGAACGCCTAACATACCATCGCACCCAGATCGATTCACCTGTAACTGTGATCCATCTTGTTTGCATCCACAATAAAAAGACATACAATATACATACGCTACCAACAACTTGATGAGAGAATCACCAAGAAGGTAATGCAGTTCGAAGTGCAACAATACGGTACTAGATTTCGCTCATTTCACTTGCGATTTCGTGTGATTCTGGTCCTGCCATTAACTGCCATGGATGAGAACGCCTAACATAACATCGCACCTGTGATTAGATCGACTCACCTGTAACTGTTATCCAGCTTGTTTGTATCCACCATAAAAAGAGATCCACACACGCTTCAACAACTTGATGAAAGAATCATTGTACTTCCAAGAAGGTAATGTAGTTCGAAGTGCAACAATATGGTACTAGCTTTCGCTTGTTTCGCTTGCACTTTCCTGTGATTCTAGCCCTGCCATCAGCTGCCATGGATGAGAACGCCTACCATCGCACCTGTGATTAGATCGACTCACCTGCAACTGTTATCCAACTTAATTATATATCCGCCATAAAAAGACATATACATGCGCTATCAACATCTTGATGAAAGAATCGTTTTAATCATTGAAGAAGCAAGTCGCCGCATAAACAACGTAACGCCAAAATGTCTCCTCTGCACGATCTTCTTACGGCTTACACGTGGCCCTGCCCAAGGACAGAATCTCCTGCGAATAAAGAAAGAAGCACATACACTTATGCACTCGAAGCAAACCAAGGAGACGAGAGTGCTGCAGATCAATTCTCGGTCCATCTGTCAGCTTCGTTTGTCATTCGCTCTGTTCTACTTGTTGCTACCATTGGATTCTACACAGGGATCATGTGCCGCAACCTACTCTTGAACTCTCTGATTTATCCGCACCACGACCCCACTGACATGGGTGATCAAGGATATTCTTTCACCAATCAGAATCAACTTCCTCGCTCCGCAATAGCTAGGGGGAAAGATATACCAATTTCGAGTTTCACATCGAGACTGCTTCTGCCAATGTTAGCCACCACGAGCAATGCCGTGCATCCAGTAGAAGATTCTTCTTTTGAAGTAGATAGAGTTGTTTACGGTCCTGAAAGAGGTGCAATAAGCGACAGCATGGATGGACTTTATCTTCCTGTAGGACAACATTTGTTAGTTGACATAAAGCAAGTTGATCCCGGCTTTCTCAACTCTGAAGCACGCCTGGCCCATGCCATGGTTGATCTGACCAAAGAATCCAAACTTACTCTACTATCTTATCATTGCCATTCAATCATACCATCGGGAGTGAGCTGCGTGGGATTTTTGCTGGAAAGCCATATTTCGTTTCACACCTGGCCTGCAGAAGGGGCTATTATCCTGGATTTGTTTACATGCGGATCGGCGCCTTCGATCCCAATACTTCCCACTATCAAGGAATTGTTTGCTATCCCTAGTGATGGCATAGTGGGAGAAACAAACAAAGAACTGACAAGACCACAATTATTTTGGTCTCACAAGCTTCGTGGCTTCCGCCAAGGTAATGAAAATCGGCTGGATGAAAATAAAGATCTTGGCTTTTTTCTAAGTAACCATGACTTCTTCCTCAAGAAAGGTCCATTGGTTTCTAAAGAAACAGAGTACCATCATGTGGATATTCTGGAAGTAATTCATCCCCGGCTACATTCAATGGATTCGTACAAAAGATCTTCGTCCAATGATGGATCTTACGAATCGCTGCATCAAGATCTATACAGGCCGGATAGAATTCTATTCCTCGATGGTGTGCAGCAGAGCAGCTTGTATGGCGAAGCCGTGTATCACGAGGCTTTGGTGCATCCCTCAATGATTTCTCATCCAAACCCAAAGCGAGTGGCAATCATCGGTGGGGGAGAGGGCGCCACATTACGGGAGGTACTGAAACACAAGACCGTTGAGCATGTTGTGATGGTGGAGATTGACAAAGAGTTAGTGGAGATGTGTGATGAACATTTGCCTGAATGGTCAAGCTGTACAGATAAGTTAGGCAGTGATGCGGATTCTTGCTTTGATGACTCGAGGACATCTGTGGTTTTTATGGACCCCTTCAAGTGGTTCATAGATAACTTCGGAGACAAAGACGAAAGGAAGGAAGAAAAGTTCGATGTCATCATAATGGACGCCTTGGATACAGACAACTTCGTTGAAATTGCGGGAAACCTCTACAAAGACAATCTTTTCGTCGACTCGTTATCTAACTCATTGACGGAAGAGGGTGTGGTAAGCTTGTAGAAAATGCAATATTCCTCACCCTGATCATTTTCTTATCGCGTTTTTGGCGTTCTCAGTGTGTTGTCCAACTCGGCGAGTCTGAAATGATCTCGGACCCTGCAGACGAGATGGGCCCACGTAAAGATATTGCCCTTATGGTAAGAGCAAAACAAGCAAATTGCGTCCTACTATTTCATCTCAGCAAGCATTGTAACTTTATTCACTGCGGTGTCTCTACTTCTTAGATGAGGGCATTGCAGAATTCATTTGAAAGTATGCACCAATATAACGAGGCAAGTGTCTTCTTCGTGCTTAACAATTGTACTTGGCCAAGACTACAATAACCGAGAACAACCATTCTCTGTCATTACTAAATCAACGAGACAGGGCCACAGCCACTTCTACTCACCATGGTCCTGCCTTGTGTGCTTCAAGGCCTACCAGTCAAGAGCGAGTTGGTACAGAACTGCCGCCGAGATCGCCATCGAGCTGCACCGGCGTCTGTATCAAACTAAGTCGGGCGAGCCCGCCCTCCGATTCATCGACGAAGCCACGTTGGTCGGCTACCAAGTCCCTGCGAAAGCGAAAGAAACTTCGTACTGCCGAAGAGAGTCTCGCCCCTTGGAATGCGACGAATACGTCGGGGTCGATCCGGAGCTGGCGAACGTTCCAATATCCCACGTTGAAGGCCGGAAGAGCACCGTCGGAGAATATGCGGGCCGGGGATTGTTTGCATTGCAAGACATTTCGAACGGTTCCATGATTGACCTGCAAGGAAGTGTGGTGGCGTTTCACGTACAGCCTTCGACGTGGTATACCATTGATGATATGCATGGCGGCGAAAACGACGCCAACGGATCCTTTGCAAAAAAAGAGCTCTCCAGTGTCTATGCGTTTGTAGACGGTACGACTGGTAGTCAGGGTGTGGTGACTCTTTTTCAGTTTTGACATGTTCTTACCAGTTACTATTTCCGTTGATTCTTTGGATATCACAATTACAAGGATATGGATATGTTGCCAAATTACTAGTGAGAGCAATATGGCAGGTTTACTTGCTAAATGCATTTCTGTTTCTTTGTGGACACTCTCTCAACCCTACGAGTTCGTGGAATTTGTATCACAGGGCAAGACGCACTTCGCTGTCGATTCGAACATTATGGCATTTTGCAATCATGGCTGCAATGGCACGTACAATTATGCGGACGACCATGATGGTTTCACAGAGATGGGTGTCGATTTGGATCGCGTTCAGGAGGCTCTCCTGAATAAGGCAGATGTCTACAGCCCCGTCTTCGAACGTCATTTGCGGCAGGTTGAGTCCGTCGGAGGCTTCGCCGTGCGCGACATCCACCGAGGCGAAGAAATCCTTTGCAACTACCTCTCTTGTAAGTTGATTCTCAATTTTCATAGTCTTTGGCAATTCTAACTTGGAAACCATCTCTTCTCGGTACTAGGTGCTCACGCTCTTCCCTCTCAATGACATTGTCCAAAGTCCTCGGCGATTTGACAGACAATTGGGAACAGCAGATAAAAAGGTAAACATCATCTTGCCTTGTGCTCTATTGCTTAACTGGCACCGCGCTTCCAACCTTTCATCCAGCTTGCGCGGTCAATGCGCTGGAGAGACTATCGGACTGATCACGGAGTATGAGATAGAACCCGGAGAGGCTGAGGGTCTGATCACAGAATACGAATTATAGAGCCTCGGTGATCTAGTATTGATAAATTTAAATAGTACAATGAATTCAGAAGAGCTAGAAATATAGCGAGCAATCCAGAAAACTGACCGCCGCGTGCTAGCTACGGTCGTTTCTTCATCAGCGCCTTCCTCGTCGCCCTGCACACGACCTCCCCCCTCTGGTTGTACGCCGAGTGCTGCAGCGTCACGATGCCCTGTGTCGGCCGGCTCGCGCTCTCCCTCCGATCCAGGATCGACGTCTCGGCCCTCAGGGTGTCCCCGGGGTACACCGGCTTCGGGAACGTCACCTCCGAAAAACCCAGGTTGGCGACGGTCGTGCCGTGCGTCGACTCCGGCACGCTTATTCCGACCAGGAGCGCTGTTTCGCGCCGGAAGAATCGGGTTTAGAAATTAGAGAGGGTGCGCAGTTCGGATGGTATTTGACGTACCATTGAGTGCGAAAAAGCATGCATTCGTAAAGGTGCGCAATGAGATCACGCGTCGTCCAGCACGTTAAACCGCACGGCGGCGGAGATTTTTCGCGTACTCACCTAACGTGAACATGGAATTGAAAAGCGGTTTCCCGGCGCCCGGCCGCCCCTCTTCCTCGTCCCCCGGGCCGCCGCCGCCGCCGCTCGACGAGAGGGCGTCGTCATTCCCCCTCGACAGCTCGTGGTCCAGGTGGATCGGCGCCGGATTCAGCGTGAGACACGTGAAGAAGACGTTGTCCGACTCGGTCACCGTCCGCGTCAGGAAGTGTCGCATTTTCAGTCCCGGACGAAGGTCCTCGAAGTATTTCCCGAGGTACACCCTCGGGAATATTTCTCCCTCCGCTTCGTCCTCCTCCGCGTCGTTGTCGATGATGCCGATGCCGGCCGTCGTCGCGTCGCCTCTCGACTCCTCGTCGAGTTCGCCGCTCGTGTCGACGTCGACGGATGTGGTCGTCGTCGTCGCGTCGTCGTTTCGCTCGTCGGCGACGTCGTTTCGCACGCCGCCGCCGCCGCCGAGGCCCGCGGAACTCCTAGCGACGACCTTCTTCGCCCTTACGTAATGCGGCAGGTCTATCATCCTCCCGTCCCGCTGTTCCAACGAGCCCTTCCCGCCATCGCCTTCGCATTCTTCGCCTCCCTCCTCCTCCCACATCGCGACGACGTCCTCCGCCTCCTCCAATTCCTCCCTCGTCGGTTCGAACGCGCGATGGACCGCCCGCACCTGCTCGGGATGCAACGTCAGCTTCCCATCGAACCCCATCCGCATCGCGTCCCTCGCCTCCCCCTCCAACCCATCGAGGTCCCTCACGTTCTGATAAATGCCGTCGATCGCCTGGACGCCGGCCGCCTTGGCGGCCAGTAGGCAAGTCGTTCGACAGTGTTTGTATACCTCGAG
Organism: Thalassiosira delicatula; assembly: GCA_036939835.1. NCBI lineage: Eukaryota > Bacillariophyta > Thalassiosirophyceae > Thalassiosirales > Thalassiosiraceae > Thalassiosira > Thalassiosira delicatula. Next base: position 10,656 of record JALLOY010000026.1, read on the forward strand.
GTACTCGCCGGTGACGTCGTCCCGGGTTCGAAGGCCACCGAGCGCGGCCGAGAGGTCCTCGCATCCCCACGTGACGGCGCAGACGCGGGGTCCGCGCGCGATGTCGGCGACGTTCAGGACCGCCGCGGGAGTTTCCGTGGCGATGGGCAGTAGTACCATCCTAGCGGCATCATTGGCGACTACTGTTGCGTCGGCACGGTCTGCGACAACGCCCGAGTCGTTCCTGTTCGCGTATTCGGTCATTATCTCGTCGAGCAGACGAAGCTCGTCGCTCGATTCGACCTTCGGAACGACGAAACCGTCCGCCCCTCCGATGAGTCCGGCGTCGACGTCCTCCCTCCACGCGGCGTCGCGACCGAACGGGCCGCTCTCGGAGAGGGGATTGATGCGCACCAGCACTTCCGTCGTCGTCTCGCATCTTTCGATTAGTCTTCTGCCGTCGTTATCCTCTCGTCGCAGGAACGAAAGGAGCTTCTCTCGGCCCGCGCGCTTGTCCTTGACGGAATCCTCCAGGTCGAGGACGACCGTGTCGGCGCCGAGGGAGAGGCACTTGGAGAGGAACTTGTCGTTGTCGGCGGGTACGAAGTGGACGGATCGTCGCAGTCGCTGTCGCCCCCCGCCGCTGCCGTCGACGCTGGCGGAGAGGTATCTGTGCTGTTGTCGTCGCGCTACGCGTTGGCCACCGCCGCCGTTCTCGAGTAGAAGAAGTTTGGAGCGGGTGACCAACTGCCGCCGGGCTGTGCGTGTCGCGTGGTAAGACATCAGGAAGATGAATGCCAGTGGGATTTGGATGTTCTGCTAATTATGGCAAGCGTTAGAGCAGTCAGCATGCGCAGCGCATCGGGTGCCGACGGGATGTGATCTGAGTTTGTAATTGTTCTGCAAAAATTCGGCGTGGGGTTGCGTTTGACGTTCTTTGACTTTTGACGTCTCTCTTTTGACCTTTTCTTCTGTTCGCATTCGACGTTTGACATCATCATATTAGCGATAAAGATATCAATATCTTGGCGATATTGAGCGATGCGCACTGCCATCGCGAATCGCGAGGCGTGCGTTGGACCCGCCATTTTGCCGGGCTCACGCACCACCGCTCAATCAATAAATCCCCCTCGCACATCATCGTCATCGTTAGCGTCAGGGTAATAACAACATAGACACCATGGCATCCCAAGAACGGCACACGCCCTTCGCAACCTCCCTGATAGCAGGCGGACTCGCCGGCACGTCCGTCGACCTCGCCCTCTTCCCCATCGACACCCTCAAAACCCGCCTCCAATCCCCCCACGGCTTCCTCGCTGCCGGAGGATTCCGCGGCGTCTACCGAGGTGTCGTCGCCGCCGCCGCCGGGAGCGCCCCGGGGGCCGCGCTGTTCTTCGGAACGTACGAGACGATGAAGCCGGCGATCGCCGAGATGCGAGGATCAGGAGGATCAGGAGGAGGAGGAGGAGTAGGAGGAGAATCGACGTCAGTTTCCTCCTCGGCGCCGACGCACATGATCGCCGCCTCGATCGGGGAGGCGGCCGCGTGCCTCGTACGGGTCCCCACCGAGGTGATCAAGTCGAAGATGCAGACGAACGCCGCGGGGGCGTCCACGCTCTCGTCGACGCTGAGGCTGGTCCTCTCCGAAGAGGACGGACGGGCGTTCGCCTCGGGAATTTTCGGGGGGCTGTATCGGGGGTACGGCATGACCCTCATGCGGGAGGTCCCGTTCGCGTTCATCCAATTCCCGCTGTACGAACGGTTCAAGGTCGAGTGGGGACGGGCGCAGGGTCGCGACGCGAGTCCGCTCCAGGCCGCGGCGTGCGGGTCGTTCTCGGGGGGCATCGCCGCGGGAATCACCACCCCGCTGGACGTCGTGAAGACGAGGTTGATGCTCGGGGCGGACAGGCACGGCGTGCCGTACGGGGGGGCGAGGGACGTGGTGGAACGATTGGTGAACGAGGAGGGCCGTGGGGTGTTGCTCAGCGGCATACAGCCGAGAGTGATGTGGATATCGATTGGCGGGTTCGTTTTCTTCGGGGCGTACGAGTCGTACAGATCTCTGCTGATGTCTGGATCTGGATCGTAGGGGGGGGAAAGCAACAAACATATGAATAATGCGACGGTTGCTCTGCAAAGAGAGGATGTGATCAAATGGCCCGTGTTTGTCTTCGGGCAATGATCCATCACAAATCAATGCAATCACCCCCGCCAAAATGGTTGATTTCCGATTTCTACACTGTCCGCAAGGACAGATGGGGGAGCAACCAAATCGTGGTACCCTCTAAAGGGTAAATAGGCTGTTGCTACGAGTAAGGCGCAAGGTGATGAAGCATGGCTGGAAGCACTCACTCAGCGTACTCGCCAAATTAACAGACTGGATTGGATTTCTCCGTGGTTAGGATTGTGCTCATTGGCATACAATCTTACCCAAAAACACGATTGCACCACGATGTTATTTATGTGGTGGTGTTCTTCTAAACACGAGATTTCTTGGTAGGAGCTCTTGGTGATTCTCCTATGCACAGACTAAGCCTAATGTCACCTAGATTTTTGCCACACCCAAGTCAGAGCTTTGGTTACCTTTGAGGGTTGCATCTTACGCTCTAACCTACCTTGGAGAAAATAAGATGGAGCAATTGCACCAAATAATCTTGATATCTTGCAAAGCATCAGGTGATGGCTGATGCTGAGGAGTAGGAGTAAGAAATTGTAAGGTCAGGACTAGAAAAAACTGTCACTGAGTTTTGCGCTGTTGGCACCCAATTGATGTGCTGTAAAGCCGATTGTGTTGAGCTTCAAACTCATCCAAAGCTAACATGACATTGGGGCTTTATTTGGTACAGGCTGACTTGGCAACGCCGCACTTGCGCCCGTGGTGTTGGTGTTGTATCTGGATGAGGGCCTGTTTTATTAACAAATTTGGACATTTTAGAAATGATGTATTGAATAATTAACATTAACGCTGCTGACGACAGTACGATATCTTCTATTGATACAAGGATGACGTGATTCCCGCTAACAGACATGATGGTGTATTCGAGCGCGATGGAGAGGATCCTGTGAGGATGTGCCATGTGTTGGACTTCGCACATCACAAAGTTGTCGTTCCGAAGAACTTTACCTACATGAGAACCATATAAGACGTCGATACGATCCTACCGAGAGCCAAGCCTGCAGATGCGTTCCAGAAATCATGTCGAGCAGTGAGAGGAAACCACTGGATGAAATGAAATTCTTGCTTGGCTATTTTTTATCTTTCATTTGAAGCATTATGCAAACATGTCTAGTAATAGCCATCTTCGAGTGAACAAATAATATAACACCATCCCTTCATACCTTTTTTAGACACAAAACTCATGATAAAGGCCGACAATCAAGGGAGCGGTAAGAGGTACTTCACGTGCAGAGATTTCGTCATAAAACAAGATCATTTCTCTTCAAGGATCGGGTCTGGCCATGCCCATAAAGCCATTGCTATCATTCAACGCTGTCTCGGTATCGATGGGAGGTAAAAGCGGCTCGGCCAGATCCAACGCATTCAACTCCGCGCTCACATCTGATAGGAATGACCGGACACTTCCGTCCGTCCCATCGTTTATAATCATTTCGTTGTTCTTCCGCGACAAGCCTCGGCTGTTAGTGGACTCCCACGGGTTCATGTCCGAATGTATGCTCTGCATGCTCCTAAAGTTCTCGAGCCATGAGGAGTTTTCAGATTTCATCGACTTGCGCGAATCCAATGACATGATAGACATTGCGTCATTGAGATTGGGCAGAATGGCATTGTTGCCCGTGTTGTTGCCAGCGCGGCGGACTGGGTGAAATCCTCCCATGTTGCCGCTTGATTCTGACGAGCTCTGTCGGTGGAACGGTTTAAGCTGCACTCCGTCGCGGTTGCTGCCCGAAGAGGAATTCCTGCTCTGCTGGTTCTCCTCCCTGTCGCTGTCGGACTGCATTGGAGGCAAGAGGTCGCCTGTGCTTAACATGAGGTCAGGAAAGCTCCGCGTACGTCCCGACATTCCAAAGGAGAATCCAGATCCCATGAGTTCGGACATGGTCATGCTCTGACCGGGAGACTTGGAGCTGCTGGAATTAGTTCCAGAAGATTGCTTGTTGGGATCTGTGCTTGCGCTACCTTGTGTCTCTCCTTTTGGCTGTCTTTTACCGTCGCCCGACACTGCCACCTCTTCCTGATGATACGGCTTTGGAGAAGCATCTGGAACATTAAATGTCTCCATGGACTCGCCAAGGGCGCCTGTCACCGTGTGCCTCGGCGGGCTCGACGTCTTCATGGCCGCATCGTAGCTAGCAATGACACTGTTGCCCAAGGCCAAGGGTGTGGATTTTCCTGACTGACCAAATGTGCTAATGTCTGACATGGTGAAATCAGTCCCGACCGACATGTGCGGCAGAAAATCAGGGCCATCACTGTCCCTGCTATTCTTCATCGATTGCGGCACAGTCCGCCGCTTCACCTTGTTGGTCAATCCCTCCATGGTCTGGTGGACGCCGTGTGCGACGACCCCCACAATGGGAGGAATGGGCAACCCCTTGCCCCTTTTGCCATGCTTGCCATCCTGCGCGGTGAATTGGGGCTGCGGTTGCCCAGCCTTGAAGCCTTGCGGCGGCGGTTGGTTCGGATGGTACTGGTGCGGATGGTGTTGGTAGTGCTGTTCGTATTGAGGCGGCGCGGAGTGGGGCGCGTGGGGGTGGGAGTAGTGTTGGTGATGTGGTTGCTGGGGATGCGGCTGCTGGGACGGGGCCATCTGCGGCGGCGGGGGATGGTTGTGCCAATTCTGGTGATGGTAACCACCCTGCTGCTGGGGGCGGTGGTGGGGCGGAGGACCTCGACCGCCGCCGCGGCCCCTCCCCTGCGGAAAGCCTCGACCGCCAACGATTCGACCCCCCCTCCCGCTCTCGAAGTAACCCTGGTTACCCTGGTAGCGCAGCGGCGCCGTGCGATATCCCGTCACTCCCTCTGCCTCGGGAGGATCGGGTCGGGCTCCCCCCGGCGCAGAAGGAGGAGCGAGCCGCATGGGCGCTGAAGTCGGTGAGTAGGACACCGAGGGGGGTATACCAGGAGGCACACCGGGTCGATGGTGAGGATGATGCTGTTGCTGGTGGTAGACGGGTTGCTGTCGCTGTGGCGGTGGTTTCGTGGGTCGTGCCTTGACCACTTTTCCTGGCGTTGGCAATGTTTCGTCAATTTCTTTCCGAACATCAGGGGCATCCTCTCGCAACGCCTGCCCGGCCTCTGATAGTGGTTAATAGGAAAAGAATCAGAAGGTCAATGTGGTACGACACTTCAATACTTTCAGAGAGAGTACAATCAAAACTTCGTGCAGGGGGTTTTCTTGACCGATCCGCCGTCGAAGCAGCAACAAGCCGCAATTGACCATATTTTTACGTTGGCAGACACAGAAAACCGAGGTTGAATTCTCAGCTACAATTTGAAATTTCATCAATGTTCGCACAGCATCAACAATCCATGCTATCTCCAAGTTTTTTGCCAGGCGAATCTAATGACGGCTCCAATGAAAGAATGCTTGCCCATGATAGTGGTTGATTTGTGAGGTATATCCCCCGCCATACGGGAAAGAAAACAGAATGCCTTGCATTCGTCAATGTGATCATTTTGCTCAGTATTCTTGTTCCCGAATAGACCCCAAAGCATAGCCTGTTTGTCCCTCCCGTCCTATCGTTGATTGCCAAACGATATCCAGCGCATGATCACAAAGTCACGGCCTACATGTCATTGATTCTGCAGCCCAACTCAAAACAAAATTTGACGCATGCCAGCCGGTACTTTCGGTCATGTGTCGAACATTTGGCAGCGATAATTGAGGGCGTGCAAAAGCTTACATGCTGTTTTGGGGGTGACCAGCCGTTTGCTAGCACTCTAATGTAGAATAACACACTCCTCACAACAGCTCGAGTACTCACTCTTCCAGGCTTTTTGATCTCCAATCTCGATGAACATTCCCACATTGTCCGGATCCTCCTTCAAAAAGCGTCCGGGAGGATAGGTGCTCCGTATCTGCGACACCAACCTTGCCGCCACGTGAGCCTTCTCCAACTTTCGCGTCCGCGGATCCAAGTACTCGTGTTTGTAATCCTCCACGATCGTGCGGAAGGTAATGTTTCCGGGATGGTTGTTGATCCGGCCGCCGCGGCCAGAGAGGACGTCGTTTTCGTTGAGTTGGGCGATGGGACCGCCCTGGCCCGCTTGAACGTTTACGCGGGGCGGGGGGATTGATCCTCCCTTGGCTCGTGGCATTTTTGTGTATTAAATTGGTTGAAAAAAATTGAACTGGAGCTTATTATGTTGTGTCCGATCGACAATATGATGTAGAATTGAATGTGGTTTGTTGAGGAATGTAACTAGATTATGAGTGAAGGTGGATGTCCAAAATAATACGGTAGAGGAAAGAGAGAGGAGGAGGAAATATTCATTGTTGGATAATTGAAAAAAAATGTCGCACGCATGGACATTCCACTGCATTGAGTGAATGATTAAGAGTAGTTTTCATCAAGTAATTCTCGTGCAAATTATTGGGAACATGTGACAAGGCAACCGCTCATTGACGATCCAACATATCGTTCATCCAACATTCCAAGCAAAGGAGCATACATGGTNCGCGCAACTTTGAAGATAGACAAAAGGTCACAGATTGCCCACATTCGATGATTCGGTCGTTGAATCTCCAGGATAGGGTTCCATCTCTTGCGCGAAATCTTAATTTTATCCACAATGGTGTGCGACAGCGGGAGGAGATACGATAACGAGGCAGCGCACAAGATGTGTAATAATATCATTCGATCCCAAATTAAACAAAATATTCTACGATACACGCCCCACAACCAACGCCGTCCTGCTTTTACAATACACCAGAGCAGAGAGATTCGTATTCTCAAAGAAATAAAATACCAAAACCATTTTGACATTCAAGACTGATGTGGCTCAACTAACTCCTCTACGCAATCACACATGGTCAGGGTAAACGCAGTGTTTGTGCACCACGAGAGACACGTCTAGCCGCAGCTGTAAATATCACTCACTTCTAATTATCAACGGTAGAGATCAGTGGACTGCAGCGCTGCGCTGCGATGGCGGCTCTTACGAAACCGTTCTGACTCTCTCAAAGGTAGATGGGTTGGTCAATCAGTGGGGTGCATGCATCGCACTTGAAATTTCAAATTTTGGCGTTGGCATCGTTGCCTCTGTCTCAACGGTTTCTTCGGTACATAAGTATTGTACCTACTTAAGGCCGTGTATAGTTTTGGTCGTTTTGAGTCGAAAGTAGAAAAGTGAAATTCATAAGTATTTTTGTCCATTGGTGCCTTCTCGTTTTCACTTTTCTGGTGCCGTTGTTGTTAGGGCTAGGGTTAATGTTATTCGTTGAGTAAGAAAAGTGGTAAAGTCAAATTCTAATTTCAAGCGGCACATTGCCCGCAAGAAGTGATTTAGGAATTTACGTACCTACTTAGTATTGTCAGGTTGCTGTGTCACCGCCTGCCTTCAAGCCATCACCTTCATCCTTTTCACTATCTTGTTGGCACGATACTACAATACCTACTATGATAGTCCAATATCACCATAGACCCACCTTCATTGTGCACACAAACCTTGTCATCCAAGCTGTTGTCCAACATCTTCTTTGCATCTCTCCTCTGCACAGTTGATCCATCCAGCCTTGTTTGTTGTTGAATCTGCAATGGGCTACAAAATTAGGTAGCGTGCTCGTCGGCGTCAATAGCTGAGTGGTTTCATTAGAATAAGATGAAAGTAGAAAAATTCTAAATCATTTGATTCTACTGAGATTGTATACTCCGTCATTGGTATAAAACTGTTGCTCCATTTTTATTTGTCAGGAATTATTTGCATTCCTCTCCTTTGCCATCTTTGCTTTCCTCCTCTTCCTCGCTCCCCTCCTCTGCCTCTGCGATTTCCAACACCCTCAACATGGTCATCCTCCCCAGCCCAACTTCCTATACTGCTGTCTCTCCACTGCCCCCCCTCCACATGAGCAATCCTTGTGGATCCATTCATTTTGCTCAACTCTACCCTCTCCAGCCAGTAAGTGGTATTGATCTAATTCAACATATCATTGGTAGATGTCTTGAATGTGGCAAACACATCTGGTCCCTCTTCCCATTAGCAAATCACAGCACCAGGGTGACAGCCTCCTCTTCCCCAGACTTAATGTGACCAACAATGACTCCAGCAGTTTATTCCTCTGTTCCTTGAGGTGCCTCAGCCTTGCTCGTGTCTTGTTCTTCTCCTCCTCTCTCATCTGTGCCTCTTGGTGTTTGTCCTTGTCATATCTCTTGACCCCCCCCCCCCCCGATTGGTTGCGTTGTCTTCAATATATGTCGCCAATGCCCACCCTACACAGCATCATCGAGTCTTCACAACGCCTACGCTTGTCAAAATGGTATTTTGACGTTATGCCAAAAGTGTTGGCATTACAGCAGAAGAAGCAAATAGCTTCTTCAAGTGCATTAGAGACGGCGGAACAAAGAAGAATAAGATTTGGAAACACACTCCTGCGCCATTCGAAGGGAAAATTGATCCCACATGTCAGAGTGACAACTTACTCAATATTCACTTGGCGGATTTTGGAAATACAGGTACAATTCCAACAGTCTTCTCTCAATCATCAGAGGGCATTCTAAGTCAGATGATTTGTATACGTGGGAAAAGTTAGCAGACAAAACAAACACATAACTCCAAAAGTTCAGAAGGAAATCACACAATACGTCGTTGGGACTCACCAGATTCTTGTTTGGAACTATTCTGCATGGGCTAAGTTTCGACAAGACAACTGGCTGAATTGGATTAGAGGAGGCGAGAATTCAAAAGCATATCAAGTAGTCCACTTACCATGGATTGCCACTCATTTTTGGAACTTATGGGATGCGCCTGTCGACCGAGGCGCAAAACCATGTACGATTTCACCAACTGTCTTGGACCTAGTCAAGAACGAGATCATTGACTTGCTGGTGCGAATGTTTGTTCTTCCATCTACTGAGCTTGATAACATCGCAGTAAGAAGGAGCAGGAGGAATTTGACGGTGTCAGATGGAGAGAGCGACGTCGAGATTGAGCCAGTGACGCCCAAAAAGCGAAAACGTAGACAAAACGATACGGACTTACTCGACTCCAATGCCGTTGATGGAGACTCGGTCGACGCATCAGACCCCAACGCTTCGACCCTGAGGCTCTTCAACCTTGGAGAACTCAAACAGCGGTGGCTGAATCACGAATACGAAGAGGTCGGCCGACGGGAGATTGTGTTGCTCAACGCTCACGCCGGAAAGGATAGCAGTTATGCAAACATGGAGATATTAGAACACGGCGGAATGACATATTCAATCAACGAATATGAAAAGATTCTTACCATAGACAAGTCTACGCTCGGTAGAAAAGCCCAAAACTTCGATTGCCTGCGGTCCTGGATCAACTCAAACAATCCAACAAAGCTTTATCTCGTGGGAGAGGGAGAATTATTGTTGAGTTACACACGAGGTGGAATTAGATTCAGTAAAAGAGAAGCAAGACTCACCAGAGAAGTCTTCGAGCCAACGGGGCCGCGGCAACTCAAGTCAGACTCTGCACAAATCATTCGCCACATCTTATACACCCACCCCAAGATCGGTCCATCAAAGTTTCCTGAGTTGTACACCTACATGTTTGTATTGCTGATGGGCAGAGCGCCGAAAGAACATGAGATTCCAAGCACATCAACGATTACAAGTCACATCGAACGATTGAATAACATTGACTTACACGAGATCGGGAAAATGTTTCTCAAGCTTCACAACGAAAAATTGCCGTATGGAAGTAATCACTTCTTCACTTCGACCTCGGATGATACAAAACATGGTAGCCACAAAAAGTGCCAT